>JAODAL010004912.1:0-150155 GCA_025379985.1 Phyllomedusa bahiana | reverse complement strand
GACGTGTGCCGGATTTTCTTTGTGGAAAAAAGGAGGGTTCCTTCGCCCGCCGATCGGGGTCTCCACAAGATCACGATCAAAAATCGGTATCTTTACCTCTGATTACTGAACTCTTCGATCGTCTCCGCGGAGCTAAAGTCTTCTCCAAGTTGGACTTGCGGGGGGCCTATAATCTCGTCCGGATCCGGGAGGACGACGAATGGAAGACGGCCTTCAATACTTGTGACGGGCACTTCGAGTATTTAGTGATGCCCTTCAGCTTTTGCAACGCGCCAGCAGTCTTCCAAGAATTAGTCAATTGCATTTTCAGAGATCTTCTGTATATCTGCGTGGTTGTCTACTTGGATGACAATATGGTGTTTTCTAGACGTTGGTGGCACCAATTGTGGTTCTTACCAAAAAGCATGCCAACCCGAAACTGTGGCCACCAGACGCTGAAGAAGCCTTTTCCAAGCTGAAAACAGCATTTGCCACTGCACCTGTGTTGTCACGACCTGATACCGAGAAGCACTTCTTCTTAGAAGTAGACGCCTCTTCCGTGGGGACTGGGGCGGTCCTCACCCAAAAGGGGCCCAAAGGCAAGACTCGGACCTGTGGGTTCTTTTCACCGGCGGAGAGAAACTATACCATCGGGGATCGGGAGCTTCTGGCCATTAAGCTTGCTCTGGAGGAGTGTCGCCACCTGTGAATATCTACACAGACCACAAAAATCTCCTTTACCTCCAGTCAGCGCAACGTCTCAACCCACGCCAGGCAAGGTGGTCTCTGTTCTTCGCCGCTTCAATTATGTTTATCCATTTACGACCGGCAGAGAAGAACGTCAAGGCCGATGCCCTTTCCCGTGCCTCTGATGTAAGTGGAGAAGAGGAGGCTGTTCCTCGGCACATCGTACCTCCGGAAGGTCTGATTTCTGCAGCTCCCATAGCCCTTCAACGTACTCCTCCGGGTAAGACGTATGTGCGCCCAGCACTCCGGCTAAGGATTCTGAAATGGGGCCACTGCTCCCGTATTGCTGCACATCCAGGGGTGCGGAAGACTTGTGCGTTGATCTTACGGTTCTACTGGAGGCCCGATCTCGCTAAGGATGTGAAAGAGTTCGTGGAAGCCTGTACCACCGGCGCCCGCAATAAATCACCGCGCCTCAAAACCTGCGGGTTTACTCCAGCCTCTGCCGGGTTTTCCTAACAGTCCTGGGGCCACATTGCCATGGACTTCATTACCGATCTGCCTCCCTCTGACGGTAATATGGTTATCTGGGTGGTCACTGACCGTTTTTCAAAAATGGCACACTTCATTCCCCTGCCTGTTATACCTTCTGCTCCTCGACTCGCCAACCTATTTTTTAAACATATCTTCCGTCTGCATGAACTTTCCCTCCATATTGTCTTAGATCGGGGAGTTCAATTTGACTCAAGGTTTTGGCGAGGCCTCTGTTCTCTCCTACAAGTGGAACTGGACTTCTCTTCCGCGTACCACCCACAATCAAATGGGCAAGTGAACAGAGTGAACCAAGTCTTGGGTACCTATCTCCGCCACTTCGTATCCGCAAGAAAAGATGATTGGTCTGGTCTATTGCCATGGGCGGAGTTTTCAAATAATTCCACTGGGGCGTCCCCCTTCTTCATCGTCTTCAGCCGGCATCCCCCCCCCCCCCCTCCCCAGCCCACTGCGTCCACCCATGTCCCAGCGGTGGATAGTCTGGTCCCAGACCTATCTGCCGTTTGGAGGGAGACGCGTCAATCTCTGCTCCAGGCCTCGGCTCGCATGAAGACCCAAGCGGACAAAAAAAGAAGACCCCCTCCTTCCTTTGTTCCGGGGGATAAGGTGTGGCTGTCTGCCAGGTATGTCCGCTTTAAAATCCCCAGCTACAAGTTGGGTCCCCGGTTTTTAGGTCCCCTTGAAATCCTCAGGCGCATCAACCCAGGGCCTACAAACTCCGGGTCCCTCCAACTATGCGCATCCCAAACTCCTTCCATTTTCTCCTACTGAAACCGACCCATCATAAGGGTTTCTCTCGGTCTGTGGTCCCCCCATCTCCGTAGCTGACTCCACCAATGTTTTTGCCGTCAAAGAAATTTTGGCCACGAAGACGGTTAGGGGGAGACAATTTTTTTGGTCGACTGGAAGGGATTTGGGCCGGAGGAAAGGTCGTGGGAGCCGGAGGAGAACATCCTGGATCGGGGTCTCTTGTCTAGGTTTATGCTGGCCAGAAAGAGGGGGAGGCCAAAGGGGTGGTACTGTTACGGGTGTTCCTGCGACCCCCATGTCGGTTCGCAGGCACATCCGCAACGCCGGACACCCCGGAACTTCTGTGTCCCACTTACCTCGCCACGCTCCTGTTTCCGTCCCGGCACGCGCTCCTGCTGCCGGCCGGGTGCGCGCGAGCGGCATTTCAGGAAAATTTAAAGGGACAGTGCGCCGGTGATTGGTCTCACCGGGCGCTGACCCTATTTAAGCCCTGCCTCTTCCCTAGCACCTTGCCGAATCAATAGTGCCCTGTGCCTAGAGAGGAGGCGTTCCAGAGTGTCTTGTTTGTTCTACCGTGTACCGTACCTTCTGCCTCCGTCCCTTGACCACGAATCATTGCCGCCTATCCCGACCTTCTGCCTGTCCCCGACTATGAACCACTGCCGCCTGCACTGCCCTTCTGCCTGTTCCCAACTACGAGCCTGCTTCACGATTCTGTACCGCACAACAACTCGGCTGCCACCGCAAGCAAGTCACGTCAGGGGTAGCGACCTGGTAGTAATCCGCCGCAGCAAGTCCATCCCGCTTTGCGGCGGAGTCTGGTGAAAACCGGACCTACTTAGACTCCGTTCCCTGGCGTGGCTTACGCCATCGCTTGTGGTGGTTCAGAGGATCCACTACCATATCCGTTACAGTATGTAAAGGTCTTGTTGCAACTATACATGTAAACCATAATTCAGCAAAGTGTAGCATGCCTAGATAATAAGTAGATGATATCATGTAAAGAAGAATAAATAACAAGCCAAATAAACAAATGTAAGTTACAATACCAGGTCTGGAACCACCCACTGCCTGCTGCCCGACATCCAAAAACACTTATGTGCACCCTAAGAGTGCGTTCACACATCACGGCACAGATAAATCGACTGGTATTTGTGTGCCGTGCACACAGCCGCGGGGAGGGTGAGGGGTATGGATTTTCTTTGCGATGAGCGGAGAAAAGCCCTCTCCCTTCACATTCACTTCCACATATTCCGTCCAAGAAACGGACGGAAGAATGTGCATGTAGAATGTTTTTTGGGTGGCCCGCGGGCGGAAAAACCGTGCAGTGGGGACTGCTGCACGGGTTTTCCATAGGAGCCCGTTGT
The DNA here is from genome assembly GCA_025379985.1 of Phyllomedusa bahiana. Taxonomy (NCBI): domain Eukaryota; kingdom Metazoa; phylum Chordata; class Amphibia; order Anura; family Hylidae; genus Phyllomedusa; species Phyllomedusa bahiana. The sequence continues at coordinate 146,820 of JAODAL010004912.1, read as the reverse complement.
GCTCATTTGCGGCTGGTTTTTCAGACCGTCTGCTAGACCGCAAACCGCCTGAAAAACCTTCCGAAAACCCTTGCCGTGGGGACATGCCCGAACGCTGGACAAAGCTGTTTTTGTGCTTTAGTGAATTACATATGTCAGTGCATTGAGTGGTATTTACTTTGAAAGTTTGAAAATATTTTGGTGAATTCTAATCTTAATGTTTGGACACTGGAGGATTCCTTGTTGTATGGTTCGTTTCATTCCCTTACTTGAGAGCCGGCTCCCTCTTCCCACCTCTATGCATCCATACTGGAATCAAGGCTTCCTAGCACTACTGATGATTCCTCTGTGGCATTGAGCTCCTTTTTAAATTATTTATACATATCCTGTAGATAAATGTCTAAGAAGGGAACAACTCTCTAATGATACTTCCTTATCAACTCAACTGATTAATGCAGATTGCTGGCAGTTCCATTGAACATTGCTGTTTGCTTAAATTATAAAGTGTTGATGGCTTCACTTTGTATAGTGTAAAAGATGGGCGGAATTAAAATCCCCTCACATTATTGATATTTCTGTGGCAACTATCGTCTGTAACAAAACATCGTTCCTACCAACTACACCTCTAACGATTTCAGTTAATGCAACAAGCTATGAGCTGTGATTTATAAGATATAAGGCTAACGTCAATAAAATCACAGAATATAAGGACTGGCAAATTGGAGCAGCATTAAGGTGTTTGGTTAATAATCTGTAGGTGTTTGACCTGACTCTGATAGTAGAGTTATAAAATAATACAGTTATAAAATAAACTATGTGATACCTAACCTATCTTGAACTGTCGAGACATTCCTGACATGTCTGTTCTAGTAAATATTTGTTTGCACTGTAAAATAATAATTCTGGAGCATCTTCTCTTAGATCTTATGTTATGTTATGAAATTCCTCATCAATCTGTTAGTTAGATGTTACCAATTCCAGGGATGTACCTGCTCACATATACATATAGGGTGACATGTCCCATTAGGACTGCACCATTGTTTTGGTGGATTTTGCGGTATTAACTGTTGTTTCCCTATTCTCTATATAAATGAACTGCAGTACACCAAACTAGGCGCATTATACGCCGGGCACAACACATTTGAATGCGCCTAAAGTAGGCTCATCAATTCTTCTAGCAATGATATACTATACACTTAAATTATGCTATGCGCCTGCATTATGCGCATCAATTTTAGTATAGGTATACCAGACAGCAGATTTTTGACCGGTTCTTTGATTTAGGCGCACTATACACTCATTTAGTGGGCTTCAGAAATGGTGTGGCCAAACCTCTTTCCTGACATGTTGCCAGAGTTTTTTTCCCTGCTCACCTTTCAAGGTTTTTCTTCAAAAGATATCAGTGTGCGGAATAGACTCTGTGGACCCGCAGAGCAATTTCTATGGCTTGCAAAACGTGTGTTATCCAGAACCACAAAGTCAAATCTTCATTTAATAAAACTTGCTTTCTATTCTTAAAAAATGACAACCAACATAACACTAAAAGTTCAGGCAGGTGTTCAGTGTGATATTGTCCAGTCAGCGCTGGCAGAGTCACTGATAGAAGCACACCCCTTCAGAACTGGAAAGGTAACACCCATCTAACAGATTCAGTAATACATTTCTAGATGAAATAACAGACGAGCAAAACAACACAGAGTTATAAGAGAAGATGCTCCGATCGGCCTGTGATGAGATTGCAGAGTAACGAATAATTGACTAATGAAGGCTTCCGTAGCTAATGCTGTTACATTCTGTCAAAAACAGGATCTAATAGGATTGCCATATTTGTACATAGTTACATAGTTTGCAGTTCAGCCTATTGTCTTACAGTGTTGAGGCAAAAATCTCCATGAGGTAGAAGCCAATTGTCCTCATTTTAGGAAAAAAAATTCCTTCCTGATTCCAATCTGGCAATCAGAATAAATCCCTGGATCAGCGACCCTTCTCCACAATCCTAATCGCTATAACTTGTTATATTATTACACTCTGTGTGAATTCACCATGACAAGTTCCTCTGGCAGAGAGTTCCACAGTCTCACTGCTCTTACAGTAAAGAATTCCTTTCTTTTTTATGTAGAAACCTACTTTCCTTTAAATGTAGAAGATGTCCTGTTATTATAGATTAAATCCTGGGTATAAATAAATCTTGGGAGAGATCTCTGTATTGACCTTTAAGATATTTAAACATATTTATTATGTCCCACTGAAGCCGTCTTTTCTCTAAACTAAATAACCCTAATCTTGATAATATTTCTGGATATTGCAGTCCAACCAGTCCTTTTATTATTTTTGTTGCCCGCCATTGTACCTGTTCAAGCTCTACAATGTATTTCCTGTGCACTGGTGCCCAAAATTGTATACAATATTCCATATCTAGTCTGACCAGGGATTTGTTTAATGGAAGAATAATGTTCTCATCATGTGCATCCATTTGCGCATTATGTATATAACATAAAAGGATGTACAAACGATTGTGCCACCTAATGGTAAAGTACCATAGGGGGACTACATTCACAAATTAAAAAAAAAGGTTTTAAAAAAGATACAAAATTTAAAAAGTTCCAAACACCCCCCTTTTGCCATTTGTATATTAAAAAGGCACACAATATTGGTTTTGCTGTGTCTGTAAAAGTCTTATCTATTAGAATATAACATAATGTATCCCATATGATAAACATTGTATAAGGATGTGGCCATATCACATCCCTAAACAATTGAAATAAAACATGATTATAAAGTGCATCCCACAATGGTGCCAATAAAGGTACACTATAGCCTGCTAAAAGTGAGCCCTCATTTAGGGCCACATATGTAAAATAGTTATTGATTGTAGAAATTGGTGTTGCAGCACAAAGTTAAAAAGTGGAGAATTTTTTTTTTTTTTTTTAAATATACAGAAACATAACAAAAACTCTATGCATTTGGTATGACCGGAACCATACCAACCTACAGAATATAAATAACATGTCATTTAGACCCCACATAGAATTTTTTGGGGGGTTTGCATGGTACAGTCAGTTGCACCATTAAAAAGTATATATTGTCCTGCAAAAAACAGGCCCTGATATGACTATGTAGATGGAATAATAAAAAAGGCAAGTGGGTAAAAACGAATGCAACAAAAATTTTAAAAAAGGCCACGGTGGGAAAAGGTTAAAGACAAGAGGCAATGCAAAGAATTTTTTTGAGTAAATGAAGCAGGACAGAACATTGGAACAATAAATTAGCATAGAACATGTGATCTTGGTTGCAAACACAACTAAATCTGGCTAGTAAAGCAGTTGTGGACCAACAGAAGAGAAGCACAGAAACTGCATAGAATAGTATTGTCATTCATTTTTAAAGATTTCTTTAATGAAACCTCAGTACACAGTCTGTAAACAGCATCGCGGAAGGTTAATGCATCACTTCATCACTTATATGGATGAAGATGTGACTAAAATTATTTATGATAGTTGTAACTAAGGTGAACCTGGGACAATCACATTGATGACCGACAAAATAGAAGATGATGTTTGTTCTCTGTAACAGCTCTTAACTAGAACTTATTCTGAGCAGAGATTAAAAGCATCTTTATAAAAGCAATGTTTCATTTGAGCTTCCACTGTGCAGCATAGATAGCTGTAAATAGCAGACAGCCATCTGCTATTGTAATCAAATTATTCGACTTCCAGACCACTTGTAATTGTTCCTGGATAAGTCTGCAAGAACAACATGATCCTCACCAATGCTGCAAAGATGTATTCAAATTTCCTTTAAGATGACAGTGATGTATGACACAAGTAATCCACTTATGTCGATAGAGAGGAAACCTTCCATTAAGTAATGTCAATTTCTATCATTCTAAAAAGAAAAGACTTCAAATTAAGAAAGTGATGGTTCATTATGCTTCATAAAAGCACCTGGAATACAAATGATTTTGTGTTATAGCGTAACTGAATTTACATACACCTGATGCAATGTTAAGTCCTTTAAACTTCGGTCCTGCTATATTGTCTTTCTTGACTTTAATTAAACAATTACCGTATATACTCGAGTATAAGCTGACCCGAGTATAAGCCGAGGCACCTACTTTTGCCCCAAAAAACGGGAAAACTTATTGACTCGAGTATAAGCCTAGGGTAAAAAATGCAGCGGTTTCCCTGGTAAATTTTAAAAAATAAAAATGGATACCAATAAAATTACATGGGCAGTTTAATGTCCCCATAGGAAATTTAGGCAGATATATGGCCCTATATGCAGGTATAGGCAGGTATATGTCCCCATAAGCAGATTATAGGCAGGTATATGGCCCCATACGCGGGAATAGGCAGGTAGGCAGGTAAGGGCAGGTATAGGCAGCTGAAAGGCGGGTATAGGCAGGTATAGGCACTGTGCGGGTATAGGGCGGCTGTAGGCAGGTTAGGCAGGTAATGGGCAGCTGTAGGCGGGTATAGGCGGGTAAAAGGCAGCTGTAGGCAGGTAAGGTAGCTGTAGGCAGGTATAGGGCAGGTATAGGCAGCTGTAGGCAGGTATAGGGCAGGTATAGTGCGTAGGCGGGTATAGGGCCTGTAGGCAGGTATTGGTCGCTGTAGGAAGGTATAGGCAGCTGTAGGCAGGTATAGGCAGTTTAAAACAATAAAAAAACAATCACTTACCTGACTCCCCGTCGCTCCGCCTCCTCGCTGTCCGCCTCCCGCGCGCTGTCCTTGGGTCTTCTCGGCACAGGCGGGTGACATCATCAGGCCGCGCACGCAGCGTGATGACACACGCTGCCAATGCCGGAAACTCCGGACAGCCGCGAGTTTGCGGCCGCACGGAGGCCACTGCGGAGCACGAGCGCTCGCTCTGTGCCCTGCAGTGGTATCCCTTCACCTATAGCCTCCGGAGGAGTCGCATGTAGGTGAAGGATCGCGGACAGTGCCCGGGCCAGCGCAGCGCACGACACTGTGCGCTCACTCGCATTCAGTTATATTGGGCTCCCTGAGGAGCCGCATATAACTGAAGCGTCCCTGTCAGCACTCTGGGCCATCGCAGCGCCTGAGTGCCCGACAGTGACTAGAGTATAACCCGAGGGGAGATTTTTCAGCACATTTTTGTGCTGAAAAACTCGGCTTATACTCGAGTATATACAGTAAACTATAAGCAGTGTTCGGGAGTATTTAAAAAACAAGTAATTAAAATAGTATTTAAAATACTTGTCAGGTATTTGTATTTTGTAATCAAAATACTTTTTTTATTCAGTATTTGTATTTGTATTTAAAATCTTTTAGAAGTATTTTAAGTATTTAATTTCTTTTTAAATTCAAAACAAATGTGTAATTTTAATAACCCCACCTCACCGCACTTAAAAAAAAACCAAAAGCGCGAGTCACATCATTACTCTCGTTTCTCGTGCGAGGTGCAACGAGAGGAGGGAAAATTCCAGCGCATTCCAGCAACGCAAGTCCGCCTTGTAGTGAAGCAGGAAATTTATTTTTAGTTTTTAATCATCCCCATTGCGTAATCCATTCCATAAAATTACCGCATATACTACGAGTAATAAAAACCGACCCGGAATATAACCGAGGCCCCCAATTTTTACACAAAAACTGGAAAACTTGTTGTCTCGAGTATAAGCCGAGGGGGGCAAATCCACCATCGCAGATAAAAAGTCTGGTCATGTGTATTACAGCTTAGTTACTCCATGTCCCTCATAGTAATAGCAGTTAACCCCATCATGTTCCTCACATTAACCCTCACTGTGTGCCTCAAATAAGAGTTACTGATATGTGAGAGACATGGAGGTAATAATTAGGTATCTTCATAATTAAGGTCCTTTATTAGTACCCCCATGTGTCTCGCATATTAGTAACCCTTATATAGGGCACACAGGGGTTAATATGAGGGACATGATGGGGTTAACTGCTATTAATGTGAAGCACATGGGTTACTGAAGCTAAATTAATATCCCCAAATGCCTGACATTAATAGGCATAGTAACTAAAGGAAGGTACCTGTATGTTTCTCTTTACTGTAGAATCCTCTCCTCCATGTGACAGACATCTTCTATAGGAGTCGGACACAATGAATCCTGGCCACTGACATATCTGCAGGGTAGATGCTAATCCTAGTGGGCTAAAGGATCCATTTTTTGTTTTTATTACATTTTTTGTTTACATTTTTCAAGTATTTTAGTATTTGGAAAATACTTTTGTAGTATTTAGTATTTGTATTTAAAATACTTTGGGACTAAAGTATTTAGTATTTGTATTTAAAATACTTCAGTCATAAGTACTTTGTATTTTGTATTTAAAATACTTTCCCAAAGTATTTTCCCGAACACTGTCTATAAGTCATGTTCTAAGGGATCTTTCACATGGCACAATTTTGGTGCAGTTTTAACTGCACTCCAATTAAACTGCCTTTATTACCAGCAAGCTTCTTTCTGTTGTCTAAATTGAACAAATTCACGTTGCTCGGCACACCTTCCACAAATCGGTACTTCAAGTGTCGGGTATAAAAAAATATCACAATTCCATTATGTAAATACCCGCACTCAATATGTCATTTAAAATATAACCTTTATTTTCCAAGATTTCTCAGCCAGATTTAAAATATAGGTCAAAGGGAGAAGATGAAATGGCGCAGTTTCATCTTCTCCCTTTGAGCTATATTTAGCACTTTTTTTTACTCAATATACTGCGTCCATATGTCTGATGAAGGTCCCACATAGGGCCGAAAACGTTTATAAATCTGGCTAAGAAATCTTGGAAAACAAAGGCTATATTTTAAATGATATATTATTGAGTGCGGATATTTACATAACGGAATTCTCTTAATTGTTCAGAAAAGTGTTTCACGTAAGTAATCATTTACTGTGTCTGAAGTCTTGTAGATTACAAACACACTGATTGATTACTCACTTTCCAAACAGTTTAAAGTAAGAAAAATGCTGGCATATAATTTTAGCACAGTTAAAACTGCACCAAAACTGCACTGTGTGAAAGCACCCTAACTGCGCTCCAATTAAACTGCCTTTATTACCAGCAAGCTTCTTTCAGTTGTCTAAATTGTTCAGAAAAGTGTTTCAAGTAAGTAATCAATGACTGTGTTTGAAGTCTTGTGGATTACAAACACAGTAACTGATTTCTTACTTTCCAAACAGTTTAGATAAGTTTAATTGGAGCGCAGTTAAAGCTGCACCAAAACTGCGCTGCGTGGAAGCACCTTAATATTGAAGGGATTATTTTTCATGTGTTAACTTTCTCCCAGATAGCACTGGGACTTGTGTTGCCTCCTACTGGGAATAGTTGATTGTCCAGCCATTGAACTGTAAGTATTGCCTTGTGTCTGTGTCTTTGGGTTATTTTGTTTGACTAATCTCCAGGCAACAGATAACTTGAAGCTCCTGGGCCCCTGCTATCCTTAACATCATGTGTAATTTACACTACTGGTCCTATTTTTATATCACCTTATATCAAACACGGCTTGCATAACATATAGGACTAAGCCAGGGATCTCTTCCTCAATCCCCTAATAGTAGCAACTTAATAAATGAAGCAGTCCCAACAGTGTTACTTTTCATGCAAATACTTTACTTCACCAATTCTTTAAAGCCCAACATTTCTTAGGGCACATAGTAACTTGTAGAAAAATACATTCATAAAACCTGTGACATAGTTATGCTGCCGCACATTAACATTTTTCAACGATACATTGTAGCACTTAGCACATTCTTTGGTGCATGTCCTTCATCGGTACACAATCTTAGGAGACAGCAATGCAGAGCTCGAACGCCAAGATCACCATGAGAGCCCCCTGACGAGCATTCGTGAATGTATCATTGAAAAATGTTAATGTGCAGCAGCATAACTATGTCACAGGTTTTATGAATGTATTTTTCTACAAGTTACTGTGTGCCCTAAGAAATATTGGGCTTTAAAGAATTAGTGAAGTAAAGTATTTGCAAGAAAAGTAACACTGTTGGGACTTCTTCATTTATTAAGTTGCCACTACTGGTTCTATACCAGGTGACTGCTTTATCCTCTTTATTTTTGCTCCTGAAGCTCCACCTCCTACTTTTGGTCTTCTGATATAAGGGCTGCATGTTGAAATCTACCGATGTCTATTTTTAACCCCTTTGGGTCCAACTCATTTTTGGTTTTTCATTTTTTACTCCCCGCAGTCCAAGAGTCCTACATTTTTTATTTTTCTGTCTACGTAGTCATACTAGGCCTTGTTTTTGTGGGATGAGTTGTATTTGTAATGTTCCACATCATGTATTGGGCAGTCAAAAAATATTCTCTGTGGAGTTGTACTTGAAATAACCCATTTGCGCAATTTTTATTTTTTGGGGGAGATGTTTTTACTGGGTTCATCAAGTTAAATAAATGTCAAGCTATCTGTATTACGGGCATTGACAAGATTCTGGTGATACCAAATTTATATAATTTCTCCTGTTTTATTGCTTTTAAAAAAATAAAAATCTTTCTTAGACAAATTTTCTTCATATCACCACTTTCTGAGATTAATAATTTTTTCTATTTTTCCTCCAGTAGAGCTGTGTGATGGGTAATTTTTTTTTCAGAGCGAGGTCTAGTTTTTAATGGTACCAATTTGTAGTGTATGCAACTTTTTAATCTCATGCATTAAGGGGTTAAAAAATTCTAGAGGCAGCTATCAGTTTTAGCTAAAGTGGGCAGGATTTGCCACCAGGTCTCCAGTTAAATAAACATACCACAGAAGAATACTTGAAAATGATAGAAGGTCAAAGAAATGCTTAAATCTGTGATATCGGAGAAAGTTAATCAGAATGAAAGCTCTGTTTTCATGTGTTACTGAATTATGACATTATTTAATAAATATATTAATTTACTTGTTTCCGAATGATTATAATACATTCAGTTTAAAGTAAGATAAATGTTTGTTATTAGAGATGAGCTAATCGATTCTAACGAAGTGGAATTCATTTAGTATTTCTGGAAAAATTTGATTCTGAATGTAGCCGAATTTCCTGGCGATTTGTGGTGACGAATCGTTTTTTTCTAAAATGGCCGCGAGCATATGGCGTGACATGGGGCAAAGAACTATGGGAGTAGTAAAGGAATGCCCTCAATGTCATGACATGCAGACAATCAGCAGCCAGCCAGCTTCTGTGATGTCACAGGCCTATAAATAGACCAGACATTTTACATTCTGCCACTTGCCACTGTGTCTCGTATGCACAAGCATCCCTCTGTAGCAGCACTAGATTGAACCCTGTGCAAAATACTTCTGATTTTAGAGTTAATGGGGTGAAATACCTTTCAAATACACAGATGTGTGTCATACACACCTGTTCCTGAAACAGCATTTTTTATTTTGGGATATTGCAATCTGTGGCAAAGAGTTAATTTTTTTACTTATTGTGGGCAACTCTGTTTCAAATCCAGTGTGTGTATTTCTGCCCTACACACATCTGAAATCCATCCAGTTTAGTCTGTAGGGAACACAGAAGACATGCAAATATTCCATTTACTTGTCATCTCTGTTTTGGATCAACTCCTGTTTCTTTTTGGCTTTAGCAACACTGATGGATTATTGACCGATTGAAAGCAGACACTGACAGGTCAAAGGAAGGGTAAAATGACATCAACGCAAAATTACTGCTGACACCCTCTCCACTCTTTCGGGGGGCTCTACATGTATCTGCAATTAACAGAACAGGTTCTGTCATAATCTGTGAAGTCATCTGATGTTGGGGTAAAAGGAGTGCGCTTCTGGCCATCTGCTCGGTTCTTTCTAGCTGGCACTGATATTACCTTAGCTGTTCCGACTTCAGTAATTTGGTCAGTTTTGACCCTGTAACTGCCCAGAGAGGTGAAGTGTGAAGTGATTCTAAGAGTGGCGCCTGTCTTCTGCGTGTCATACTAAAACACAACATTGTTTCAAGACCAAACCACGCTCCCTATGCATATTTCTGCATGGCACAATGTTCTACAACACCATACAGGCTCTCTGCAGCCAGGAAGTAGTTGTTTTTTAACGCAACTTGTCGCAAATTAAATCTGAACTAACCAAATTTTGTGGAAAAATTCGGCAAATTTTTGAGAAATTCACTCATCTCTGCTTGTGATCAAAAATGAATAATAATTTTTTTTCATGAGTCATGCCACCAGAAAATGACCATGATCAGTAAATGTGTCTGCTGCTTGTAAGGATATTAACTCTAGGCATTGCTGTCTAGCACGTGGCTCCAGCTAGATACAACTCAATAGTAGGAGGCAGTTGATTTAAAGACAGTAAACTAGTAGAAACTAGTGCTCTACAGACATGTATTGATTCATGCTGCAGAGTCATAGGAACAATGGGAAAAAAACTAGGAAGAGATTGTCACTTTAAAGCTATGTTCACACGGCTTATTTTGGGACGGAGTTTGTTCCGTATTTCACGCCGTACTGCGCGAAATACGGCTGAAATTCTTCCCAGTCATTACGGTAATCCACAGTTCTCATAGAGAACTATGGATTCCGTCTCCTCTCCCTGCTTGCGAAATACGGCGAGTAGGGAGAAAGTGATAATAAATGTCTATGGGACCGGCGAGCTGCCGCCACCCCCGCCCCCGCTCCGGAGCACATGCCCTAATTGTGGGCGAAATACGTCCCGCAATTACGCCGTGAATAAGCCGTGTGAACATATCCTAACAACTGAACTATAAGACTATGTCTCCAATGCACACATTTTCAGTCTTTTTTTATCATTTTTCGTTTTCTAAAACTGCTGAAAAAAACACTGAAAACAGGTCCCAAAGACTTTAATAGTAAAGACGTTCTGTTGTCTCCACAGAGCGTTTTTTTTTCTGCTCATTTTTGCTGCTGGTTGTTTTTTGAAAAGTTGCAAAAAACTACAGAGCAGGACAGAAAATTTACTATTGTAGTCTATGTAAAGCGCTGGATTTTTTGTGCGTGTTTTTTTTCCAGAAATCCATACACGTCAAAAAAATGGACGTTTTTCAGCAGTTTTTGACAGGCAGTGGACAAAAAAGTTTTATGAAAGTTTTTAGGATTTGGTTTTCAGTGAGTTTTTTCTGTCCAATGGTGTGTAGACATAGCTTAAGAGATGACATGAAGCATACACCAGTCATAGAAAATATATTGTTATTAACAATTTGAATTATGTGTTGACTGATATCTTTATAGAAAATAAAACTTTGAAATGTATTACATTGGTTACAGCATTTGTTATCAGTAGATTTTTGGCTTTATTTCAAGCGTTCATCTTCCTCTAATACCAGTACAGTGCCTGTGCTATTTTCCAGCAACAGTTGCCAATGCTTTGAGCTTCCCTGCAGCAAAATGCTTCTAAAACTGTAACAATTCCAGAGGTTACCTAGACAAATACTTACAAAAGTAGGGATAGCCTACAAAATTGATAAAACATAACATTTATTAATATTACTCTAAAAACCCTACAAAAACCCTAACTTCCACTATTATTAATACTAAATCCCTACCTAGAAGAACGGAGCCCTCGTCCCAAAATAGGTCCAGGTTCAGTGTAAATATCATATATACCCCAGTTTTGTCATATTTGGTATAGGGGGTTTTCATCATTAATGAATGTAGGTTGTTGCAGGGAGATATAGATAGGAGGTTCCGGTGGAGTCGTCCTTTTTGGGACGAGGGCTCCGTTCTTCTAGGTAGGGATTTAGTATTAATAATAATAGAAGTTAGGGTTTTTGTAGGGTTTTTAGAGTAATATTAATAAATGTTATGTTTTATCAATTTTGTTAGGCTATCCCTACTTTTGTAAGTATTTGTCTAGGTAAACTCTTTGTGGGATTGCTGACGGAAGTATCTTTTTGGACTACCCCAGTCCTCTATCTGGTAGGGGAAAGATTGTAATTCCAGAGGTTAATCTTGGCTCTCTGAAACTTACATTCTCTCAGTTTCACGTGCCCACGGCCAGGAGTGATCAATAAATTTTGTCTTGGCATCCCCATACAGCTTTTACTAATTTCTATAGCTTAATATATATTAAAATCTAGATGCCACATAATGTTAAGTATTGGCCCTCTGGCAAGAAGGTTAAAAGACGATATATGATAGTTTATACCACACTTTACTTCCATAGGGTTTGTGCATGGATGGGTAGGTTAACTAATATTAAGCACTCACAGTCAGGTACCATTTTGCAACGTAATATTAAAGGGGTTTTCTCACTACAAAGATTAGATTTCAGGATGTAGGGGACGGTAAATCAAGACTTCTTCCAAATACAGTGCTATTTTGATATTGCTCTGGTCAGGAGATAAGAGAGATTTTCTCTGCACACAAGTTTCTCTGGTTACCGACCATATCTCCCTTCATGATTAGACAGAGAGCAGGGAGAGACATCACCATGGTCTAACAAGATCAGGTTAAATATGTTTGAAAAGCACTTGTATTCGCTCTTTGGAGGTCTGTAGTTTTTGTTTAGTACAGGTTAAATCTTCTGCACTTATATCTCTGTAACAATCAGCTAGTTATAAGGGAATTTAATATGCTAATTACTGCTATACAAGTACCCACAGTCCGAGCAGACAGTAGGAGTCTGAAGCTGCCTGTGACTGTGTTAAACAGCAGGTTGAGAAAACTACTTTAAGTTTACATATCACTTATTATAATGCTGTGCAAATCTACCATGTTCTTTACTGTCCAGTAGGACAGCTAGGATGGCTCTATAGACATGCTCCAAGGACGTAAGTTGATGTTTTTATTGTAGCATGCCAAACTTTAAGCCCTTTCTGATTTCTATTAAGCAAGAGATATAGAAGGGCAGTTGGATGCTTACAGTGATGTCACAACAACCATATTGTCCAAAGTAAATACTTGGCTTATCTGAAAACAGTTCTGTTTGGACTGCTTGTAAAGATGCCGTGTAGATACTTTTGAGGTATCCGTCAGAATACTGTGGATAAAGGTACTCCAACCGATCCCGCAACATAGCTGTGGCATTCCCACAGAGATTAATAGAGAAAACAAAGTCCTATCTGGGTTATATTCAGGGCCGTCTTTTCCATTGGGCAGGGTAGGCGACTGCCCGGGGGCCCCCTAAGCTCAGGAGTCCACCTGGGTAGCTGCCTATCCTGACTATTGAAAAGAGACGTTGGGGGCATTATTCTTACACTGCCGGCCTGCCTGCGCTATAAAGAGTCATGTGCTGGCGGTCGGCAGTGAAAGCCGACCCCTAGCAGTGGTAGAGGTGGTCCACTCTGGGCAGCCTTCGGCCTGTGTGGCGGGTCCGAGCAGCATGTCCTAGTATTGGCGGCATGATGAAGGCATGCTGATGTCACGCCAGATACTAAATCCCGCAGCTGGCTCCTTGGCATGGGAATGGGGAGAGGTGAGTACCATTTTTTTTATTTTTTTTTAATCAGTCAGACGGACCCATATATAACTACAGGGGGCTGTATACCTACTTACAGGGGGCTGTATAGCTGTTAACCCCTCCATAACTTTTTTACTTTTCCACCCACAAAGACTTATAAGGGCTTTTATTTTGCAGGACAAGATGTACTTTTTAATGGAGTCATTCATCATGCCATAGAATATACTGAAATGTGAAAAAAACGTACTTGCACCACGTATGCGGGTGTTTTGCTATTACGGCGTTCAGTCTTCGGTAAAAATGTGTTATCTGTGTTCTGTGAATCCGTCAATACCAAACATGTATGGTGTTCCTAATGTTTTGGTACCATCAAAAAAATTCCAAACATTTTCTATTTTTGAAATTTGATCAACCGCATAATTTTCTGTGACCAATAATTTTTTATACTAATACCTACTGACTTGAGTGAGAGTGCATTTTTTGCAGGTTGAAGTGTAATTTTTATTGCTACCAGTTTGGAATACATGTGACTTTTTTCTAATTAAATGTATTCAAATTTTTATGGGACGTGGAATGACCAAAAAACGCAATTTTGTCATTTGGAATTTTTTTTCTACGGTGTTCAGCGTACAGGATCAATGATGTTCTATTTTAATAGATCAGACTTTTTCAGATGCGGCGATACCAAATATGTGTAACTTTTTTATTATTTTATTTTTTTAATTTGTAAAATTGCAAATGGGGGGTGATTTGAAATTTTATTTTTTTTACACTTTAAAACTTTTTTTTTAACTTTAACTTTGAGTTCCCTTAGGGGTGCAATCACTAATACAGCCTATTGCATTGTAATACAAAGCATTTACGGTGTACAAAGATGGCGGTTTTATTACTTCCTGCCTGGGGCAGAAAGTAATTCGACAGAAAACATGGAGGCGATAGAAGCCTTCACAAGGTTCCAGGTGCCATGTTAACTGATCGGGAGCCTGTGATTTCACCACGGGTGCCCCAATCGAAGTGAAAAACAGTGCACCATTTCTCATTGATTTCATCATAGCCGCGGCGTCTAAGGTGATAAACAGCACGGGATGGTGCCGGCGCCCTCCCATGCTGTAACAGCCTAGTGTTAGCTGCAATTGCCAGCTTAAACCCGGCAGTTATGTAGCAGGATCGGGCCTCTTACTGGCATTAGGACATACTCATAGGTCCAATGTCGGTAAGGGGTTAATGCACTTCGGAGGACATGTATGAAAAGTGGAACAGACTAGACAGTTGTACTTCTCAGTAAGTTAGTGTAGCATTTGTCAGTATGAATGAAAGTATCTGACAGCACTTTATAAATATGTGCCATTGCGAGATATTTATGCGCCATAAAGTGGCGCATAGAGTCTATGTGGAAAAATTTGTCTCAGCCTCGCTATTATGAAATTAGTATGGATTGTTATGACAATTTTGGGCCACATTTTGTCATGATATATTCATAAATGTGGCGCCTCATACAAATCTGACGTGACAGCCCCCGTAGAATTGGCACATACAAAAGTGTCGGGTCTGGCACAAGATGCCCCAGATTTTGGCATAGCACAGTTCTTACGTCTGTTGGACAGGGCTACGTCAGGTTATTTGGCTCAAAGCACACCAGAAAACTGGTGCAGCCCCATTCATACTTTTGTGGATGGGAACAAAGGTTATATATGTGTGATCCTTTGTGTCTCCATTTTAATGTATTAATCAGTATAATATCTCACATGTCTTTATATAATGCACGTAAAAGCTGCCTGTATATCCATAGACTTTTTAATGTGTTAAGAAATGGCCGCATATAAAATCTGCTTGTAAAGGATAACTGTTATAGAATGTATTATGTGTAATGTCTATTCCACTCACAAGATGGCGTCTGTGCTCAGACACGCCTAGATATGCCAAGATGGCTGCCCATCTTAGATGTTTTTCTTCTCTCTAACAAAGAGAGAGGAGGATCATTTAAAATGTAGATAAGAAGAGCCAATTAAGAGAGTGGATGCAGTATCACATGTTGCTTAAGGAATGTGTACACCCCCATCTGTTAAACTTGAGTGTGTGTAATAAAAACTTAGCAGAATTCTTTTGTCTGAGAAAGTGTCAGGCTGAGATTTCTTGGCACGTGCCAACTAATATACTGATTTGGTCCCCTGCTGGAAAGTAGAGCCTTTTGTGCTTCCATCTACAACAATACATGTCTCCCTTAGTGTTTACATACCTGATATGTAATGATAGCAGTCCTGATCACATTGCTGTAGCAGAGCAAGATGAATCCCTCACTGAACTTTGACATTGGTTTCCTGTCATTTATTTCCGCATTTGAATCTTATCTTTTTGTGTATGTCATACTATTTGGAGCCTGAGGACGTGCTCAGTTTGAGAATGAAATGCATAGTTTTTGACCTGTGTTTATTGTAAACATAAGAAAAATTTATTTCATGACTTCGTATTGTGGGAACAGTACCAGCTAAAAACCAAGCTTCACTATGTATTCTTGTATTTTTATACCTCACTGAAGTACTTTTGAAGATTTGCTTACAGAAAGTGAAATTTTAGCAAATTTACTTTCTTTTACCATATGTTAACTGATTTTTCCTTATTTAGCAATCACATATCCCAAATATTTATGCTTCTGAGCAAAATAATATAACGTGATAATGAAAAAGTTTCTAAATAAGCATTTAGGTGCAAGTTTATACTATAAAACGTACAAAAGACTTGGAAAGCTTTACCTGTTTTACATAACATGACTGAAACACACATTGCATCATACAGTAATAGAAAAAAGAAATCTATCTTACCTTCAATCGAGAAGACTATCAGCCAGATTAATCTGTTTGTTGCATTTACTTTAAAGTCTATCATTACATTTTAGAATTATGGTGGTTGTTCCTTTATTGATATATTTTACAAACGTATTTTACATATTTTACATATGTGTCATAAACAATAATGAAGCTTAAAGGGGATCAGTCATGGTGACAAACCTTATTATCTATTAGATGCTAACAAGCCAGTATGTGTTTATATAATCATATGCTCAGAGGCCCACCAGGGTTTCTCCTGCTCCCCTGTGGGCTAGTTCGAGTCTGCTGCCAAGCTCCTTTTAACATCCTTCTATCTGACTTGGTCTTTTCCCTGACTATGCTTTTCAGCATCTATGTCCATAAAACTCACCATCATCATATCTGCTGCCAGCAGGGTGGACACCAGCATTTTCATAGACCATAATATCCTAATATGTATCCTGGTTGGACCCCACTTTTCAACAGTGGACACTATTAAATAAAGCCTTAGAACGACATGTCAGAAACAAGGTGCCAGTTTTAAGGTTCATTAAATGAGTTTATAGAATAGAGTTTATTGAATGAATGAACCTGTCAAAAATCTGACATGTGGTATACCTTGCATAGCATAATTGATGCACCTTATCTAGACTACTACAAGTTGCTAACTATGACCTACAAAGCTCTTCATAACCTTTCACCTCCATACATCTCTGCCCTTAATCTTCAGTTACCTCCCCTCACGCAATCTACGCTCCTCACTGGACCTTCTTCTCTACTCTCCTCTTGTCAGCTCCTCACATAACCGTCTCCAATACTTCTCTCGTGCTTCCCTTACTCTCCTCCACCTTCACCAGCTTCAAAAGCAACCTGAAAACCCATCTCTTCAGGATTGCTTATAACCTACAATAACCCCACCACCAGTACACCACCCCACAAACATGTCTGCCCCTCACCTCCTGTCTCTTTCCTCCTTCCTTGTAGATTGTATGCCTTCACGGGCAGGGTCCTCTCTCCTTCTGTGCCAGTTGTTAGTCATTTATCGTCACCATTGTACTTGTTTGACATATATTATGTATGTAACTCCCCTTGAATGTACAGCACTCTGCAATCAATGGCGCTTTAAAATAAGAAGTAGTAATAATAATAATCTAGAAGCATAGCATATCATTGCTAGCAAATTTGATGCGCCTTCTTTAGGTGCATTCAAATGTGTCATATCTGCATATAATGCGCCTTGTTTTGGTGTACTACAGTTCATTATATAGAGAATAGGTGTCACAGTTTTTTGGTGCAAAATACACCAAAAACATGACGCAGCCCTAATGGGACATGTTGCCTTTAATTTTTTAGCCTTAATTTTGCATATCAACAATAGACTAATGTAGAGCATTCCTTGACATTAAATCCCAAAAATTAACTATGGAAATGTTACTGCTCTATATACAATGTGATCCAAGGAAAGACAATTTACCAGTCTTCTTGAACCAATATTGTACAGATTTTTTTAATACTGTCCTAAATGTAGGCAGACTTAAACTAATAGTGACAGACAGAAGTTGTGCTAAATGTATCACTGTGGCACATACTGTATGATAAGTTTGCTGCATCTTGCATTTTAACCTACCAACAAACACTGAGACTATAAGACTGGTTAAATATATAAAAAAAATATTATTAATGTCACATAATAAAAGTAGTTACAAGAGGTTAAACAACTTATATCCAAAAGGGGATAATACCAATATTTCACAACCCGTATAGATTGTCAAATTATGTCTCTCATGTACCCAGAATTATAAAATTACATGATAACCAACAAATATAACAAAGCATAGAAAGGTATATAAATAATTAATATTGACTGCTTTGGCAACCACATTCTCATTAAATTTTCTTTCAGTGGATTTGATTTGTGCTAACACAGGGTTACTAAGGTTTCCTTATTCACCAATTAGCATTGTGATATGATTCATTAGTCACAGTCAATGACCATACTAGTAGTATCGTATGATAACTGACTTCTAACCATCTAGCTAAGAAGTAAAAAGTGGGTATGACCATTTTTGTGGTTTTAGCTACTTAAACCAGCAATAACTATTAACAGTATACAGTTCTAAGTGTGAAATGGAACAAACAGAGATTATTTAAGGTACTAGATCCCAGGGAATGTTTGTAAGCAGCTGCACTGAGTTCATGGTCATTTGATTACATTATTTAGAAAATGATACGCTGAAGTACTTTGAAGGTGGGCTCTTAACTAACAATCAGTGACATATTTAACAGTTAATAGGTAACATTATAATTGCATGTATTATGTAACATGGTGGAGGCACTCTGATAACACATTGCATTTATAGGCCCTTTAAAAGTAACAAAGTAATATTTCTTATAGAGTTATTCCCAGGGGCATTGATAGGCAGTTTTATCCAGGCCACAAACTGTCGGTGCCCCAAACCCTGCCGGCAGATTGTCAATCCGTCACTGGGTTCTGAGCCGCTGCTATGAGTCTGGAGCACCAGAGATCTTTTCAACTCTGTTACATAATCAATAGAGAGATCAGCTCACCGGTTCTCCTCATGAAGTCTGTGTGGTAGGGGCTCGGCAAGGAGCAAAACCGCGACTCCAACATGCAGATGAAAATTTGTAGGTATTGCCAGCTCCAAAACTTCACACCGATTAAAATGATACTTCTTTATTTCATGCCTTTTAAAATCATATTCCACAAACAAACTCAAGTAACACGAGAGTTCACATACCCAGTGAAGCATGCCCTGGTGACACGTTTTGGATCAAGCAGGATCCTTAGACGTAGCTAAGGCCCTTCGGAGTACCAGCACAGGCACCATGAGATTGTCATATCGTCGCTTGTGCGGCATGATGATGTCGCGCTGCCTGTGCAGGAACACAGAGATTACAGAGGGCTTTGTCAAGGGAACGGGGAGAGGTGAGTACTATTTTTTTTTAATTGGCCCTATAGATCTACCTACAGGCTGGGGGAAACCTATATACCTATAGCTACTGGGGGAAAACCTATATATCTATATATACGGGGGGAAGCCTATATACCTATTGAGGGACATATATACCTACCTACAAACTGAAGAACAACCTACATACCTACACCTACTGGGGGAAAACCTATATACCTATACCTACTGGGGGACATATATACCTACATATAGACTGGGGGGCAACCTATATACATATACCTACTAGGGGAAAACCTATTTAGCTTTAACTACTGGGGGGAACCTATATACCTATATCTACTGGGGCACATATATACCTACCTACAGACTGGGGGGCAACTTATATACCTATACCTACTGGGGGAATACCTAGAATCCTATACCTATTGGGGGACATAAAGACCTACTTACATACTGGGGGCCCTATAACCTACTTGGGGGCATTTAAACATATCTACAGACTAGGGAGAAGCTTATATTCCTATACCTATTGTGGGACATATATACTTACCTATAGACTGGAGGGAACCTATATACCTACACCAACTGGGGGAAACTATATACCTTCGTACATACTGGGATCCCTGTCTAACTACCATCCTACTGGGGGGTGCCATATATAACTACCAATTTACTGGGAGACCAATATTCTTACCAAACTACTAGGGGATCCATATACCTACCAACCTTCTAGTAGATTATATACACCTACCAACCTACTATGGGACCTATGTCCTTACCTTCCTACACGGATAACCTATATACATACCTACCAAAGCAACCTATTTAACCTACATACTGGGGGGGCGCTATATACTTTCTTAGCTATTGAAAGTGGCTATCTACCTACAGGGGGTCCATGTGTAGGCATTTATCTGTCTACATACTGCGGGCACCTATATACCTATCTAACAAGGGTACCTATATACCTGACTACTAATAGGACTTATATCCCTAACTATCAAGGGGATGATACACCTACCTATTTACCTATTGAGAAGACCTATACATCTAACTACATGGGAGCTGATCTATATACAGTGAAGGTAATAATTATTTGATTCCCTTAATGATTGTGTAAGTTTGCCCACTGACAAAGACTTGAACAGTCTATAGTTTTAAGGGTAGGTTAATTTTAACATTGAGAGATAGAATATCCAAAATAAAATCCAGAAAATCGCAAAATAGTTAAGATCATTAAAAAAAATCTCCCACTACTTTTGATACAACCAAACTTAAGGGAAATTATCAGTGATAATATTAAATTTGTACCAAGAAAAGCACCCACATTGGGTAATCTTTTATCCCCTAGTCTTTTTCTTTCAAATAAACAACAAAAAATATATTATTGACTTACGATTAAGGGCTCGTATGGATGTGGACATAGTAGGTGCATAACTTGCAATTATATGCAACCCACAAGGGAATTTACTGCTACAGCAACGGGGGAAAAATTTTAAATAAACTCTTAAATCAATTGTAACACGCGTAATATTATTTATGTAATTACCTGTGCTGTATGCAGAGTACAGTATGTAGGCCATAGTTCCAATAGTTTGAAGACACGGATACGGAGACATCTCTTCAACATAAATAGAATGGAACTAGTAAATGTATCTATGGCTTCAAAGCATTTTGCTGAGAGCCATTCAGGCAGTTTGGAGTCCTATGTATGTTATGGGATAGAGATTGTTAGCAAGCCCATAAGAGGAGGAGATACGAGGCATAAATTATTAATGTGGGAGGCCTGGTGGATTCTTAGGCTAGAAACTAGGTCTCTGCTGGGCTTAAACAAAAGGCAGGATTTAATGTTTCAATATTAACAGAATCTTAGTATTACCTGCCTTTCTATGTATCCCATTGCTTGAATCTGCCTAACTTGCTTAATTTAACAAGACATGCTAGTTTTTGTTTTTAATGTATTTTTATGAATGAAGTCTTAATCACGTGATTCTAAAGTATTTAAGGCAGATCACGTGTAGTTCTCGTCACACCAAGATTAAGGGGGCGGTCCCTTGAAACGCGTCGGTGCGTCTGCACACTATCATGTCGATCTCTATTTGAAATTTTAATGGATGTCCAATAAAAGCTTAAATTTTTTACTGACTAAAATTATTTATCTTATTTCAGATCATCCAGGGGTTTTATTGGCAAACTTCAGATGGGCCTGCACATGTGCCTTACTGCGCAGGGGGACCTTGCGGGCACCGCAGGATTCTAAACCATTATGGTGTAATGTGTTACCAATTGTTTTCTTGGTGACTGTGGTTCCAGCTGCCTTGAGAGCATTAACAAGTTACCCCCGTGTAGTTTTAGGCTGATCTCTCACCTTCCTCATGATCAAGGATACCCCCGAGGTGAGATTTTGCATGGTACCCCAGATCAATGTCGATTGACAGTCATTTTGTATTTCTTCCATTTTCTTACTACTGCACCAACAGTTCATCCTTCTCACCCAGTGCCTTACTTATGGTTTTGTAGTCCTTTCCAGTTTTGTGCAGGTCTATGATCATGTTCCTGGCATCCTTAGAAAGCTCTTTGGTCTTGCCCATGTCGTAGAGGTTAGAGTCTGACTGATTAATTATGTCGGTGGACAGGAGTCTTTTATAAAGGTGACTAAGACAGCTGTCTTTAATGCAGGTAATGTATTGATTAGGAATATCTAACTGGTCTGTAGGAGCCAGAACTCTTAATGGTTGGTAAGGGATCAAATACTTATTTCTCTCAGCAAAATGCATATAATTGATATAATTTATACAATGTGATTTTCCGGATTTTATTTTGGATGTTCTATGTTTCAATGTCAAAATTAACCTACCCTTACAATTATAGACTGTTCATGTCTTTGTCAGTGGGCAAACTTACAAAATCAGCAAGGGATCAAAGAATTATTTCCTTAACTGTACCTTCCGACCTCAAGAGGGCTTTTATAATAATGATGGGTGACGCCCCATCCTCACAGCAAGTACCCGGCTTTTCTATTATAGGAAAGTTGGTTGTTGTAGGGATGGGGCATCCCCAAGCTTTTCTATATAGACCTTCCATTAGCTAGGGAGGCATATAACCACCAGTAGGTAGGTAAATAGGTATGTAGGTGCTGGAAAAGTAAGGATTCTAAAATGTATGTGTGGTAAATTCTGCAAAGACGAGTCATGGCCAGGAGAAGTCATGATGGCAGTTTGGACAGAATGGAGAATAAAAAATAAAAAAAGAACGACCTGTGAGTCCCTGGATTTAACTGCACTGTAATCACTTATGCAGAGTCTTTGTACAACTGGTATCTACCACTATCTGGTCATTGTATGGCGGTATTATATGTCTGCAAAGGGTGCATACAACTAGTAACTACCACTATATGGTCACTGTATGATGGTAATATACATCTGCAAACTGCCTATGCAGTTGTAGTCACATGTGGCGATTGCATTTGGTAATGGTTTGGCAGTAATATTTGGTCCTTTAGTTTTGGTTCTTGGTATTATATTATATTATTGGTTCTTGGTATTATAAGGTTTGCTTTGATAACAATTATACATATGGTATACTTGCTCCATGTATTGCTGTAATATTTGGTTACTGTTACATATTAGGTATTACACGATAATACCTAGATACCTTTTGAAAAAGTAAATTTATCAGCGTTGATTTTCATTGTACAATGGCTGCTGAGTAGTGATGAGCGATTACATTGACTATCGTCATCGGGTCGATAGTCGATATCGTCAATTATCAATAAGGTATCCGATAGTCGACAATAGATTATAGCCGATGTACTCCCATTAAAGTCTATGGGAGAGGAATCAACAACCTTCATTCTTACACCCAAACAGGATGGTAGAAGCTGGAATTAACAATCCACAACAGTCTAATGGATACATGCTACATCTTAGCAACACACTTAGGTTTATAAAAGCCATTAGAAAAAAACTCCAGACCATTCACTATCCTCGTCTTGCACCACAGCATGACCCATAAGACCTGCATGACCCACAAATTAGAAAGTGCCAGAAGGCATGTATTAATTGAACCATCATTTTACTTGAACTGGACATTGAAATATCCTGTCCCCGTAACGCACATGAGCCCCAAACTTGCATGACCCCCAGATTTAAAAAGTGCGGAAAAAGGAGTCATTCACCACCATTTTTAGTTTGAACTGACATTAACTATATCCTGTCCTGTAATCCGCAGTATGACCATTAAACCTGTCTGACCCACAGATTAAAAAAGTGCTTGGAAAAGAGTCTTTCACCATCATTTTAGTTTCACTGGACATTGACTATACCTGTTCTGTACCACAGTATGACCATTAAACCTGTCTGACCCACAGATTCAAAAAGTGCTGGAAAAGAAGTCTTATGAACCACCCTTTTTAGTTGAACTGAGGACATTGACTAATACCTGTCTGACCACATTATGACCAATAAACCTTCCTGACCACCAAATTAAAAAGTTCCGGTAAAAGTAGTTCTTGAACCGACCATTTTAAGTTGAATTGACATAAAACTATAACAGTCCATGTACCGCAGTTCTGACCATTAAACTGTCTGTCCACAGATTTAAAAATGCTGGAAAAGGAGTCTTTCAACCACCATTTTAGTTTCACATGGACAATGACTATACCTGTTCTGTACACAGTATTACCATTAAACCTGTCCTGAACCCACCAGATTACAAAAGTGCCGTAAAAAGGAGTCTTTGAAACGCACCATTTTTAGTTGAACTGGACATTTGACTATACTGCCCTGGGTCACAGCATTACCCCAAACCTGCATGAGCCCCAATTAATAAGTGCCCAAAAGGAGTCTTTGAAAGACCACCCAATTTAGTTTCACTGGACATAGACTATCCCAGTCCTGGGCCACAGCATGAGCCCCAAACCTGCATGACCCCCAGATTAAAAAGTGCCGGAAAAAGGAGTCTTTCAACCACGCATTAGTTGAACTGGAAATTACTATATCCCATGTCCTGTAACCGCAGTATGACCATAAACCTGTCTGACCCACAGATTAAAAGTGACTGGGAAAAGGAGACTTCAAACACCATTTAAGTTTGAACGGACATTGACTATACCTGTTCTGTATCCATCAGTATGACCATGTAAACCTGTCTACCCACAGATTAAAAGTGCCGAAAAAGGAGTCTTTTGAACCACCATTTAAGTTGAACTGGACATTGACTATACTTGTCCTGGGTCACAGCATGAGCCCCAAACCTGCATGATCCCCAGATTTAAAAGTGCCGCAAAAAAAGGAGTCTTTGAACCACCATTTTAGTATCACTGTACCATAGACTAACCCTGTCCTGGGCCACAGCATGACCCCTAAACCTGTTTGAACAACTGATCACAAAGTGTCACTAGCATTTTGTACAGTAACTTGTCATCTAGTATATTTTTGGTGTAACTGACATTTGTTTACAGAATTTATTTAGGGAATTTTTATTTATATTTTTAAATTATTATCTTTTTGCTTTTTTTCAAGTGTGAAAACATACAACAACCCCCCTCCCTGCAGTTTTTTTAGAAGGTAATTTTTTTTACACGGTAGATTGTTAATTCGTCCTCGCAAATCGACCGCATATGGTAATAAAAAATGTCAAAATCAACCCCAAAACACTTCTTAGTTGAGAAGACATTTGCCCTCCTTGTCTTCTTGAGAGTGATTCAGGCCAATCAATTCATGGTTTCATTTTTCCTCAAATCCTTCTCATGATTAGGGAAAGACTCCCCTGGAGATTCAAATGATGCGACCCCAGTAGTGACTCCTGCCCCAGAAAATTTTAAGCCTCAAAATTGTGCAATATGTCTCCAGCCCTGGGGCCCTTTTTGACACTACTTTAACCTCCACAGAAATCACGTTTTTCAAAATCCTGTATTTTTAGAGAAATTTGAAGCTCTCCTGATGCCCCTAACTGTGAGAGCCAGTGCGGCGTAGCCATCTGTTAACACGGAGGTCCATCTGTGCCAGGGCCAGACTTACGATTGGGTGCGTGAAGCCCAGGCTAGCGTCTGTCATCTATTAACCCACAGTTCAGCTGTCCAGGGCCGGAGTTACAGTGGTGCGGAATGAGATCCCAGGCTGGCGTCCGTCATCGATTAACACTGGTAAAAATGCCCTTACTACGCAGCCAACGGAAACAGTCGTGCGGAAGTGTGAGTAGAAACCATCTAGCCTCATCAGTAACAACACAGTCAAGACCTGGGTAGCCGCTTGCCCCTCCGTATGATCTGCGGACCAATTGTAGTTTACACTTGAAATACTGGTGGTTAAACGCTCCTGTTCCACCCAGGGTGCCCTTTTTTCTGGCATTCTTTTTCTCATTTAACTCAACGGGCTGGAGGAAATTGTCTCAGTTCTTTGTTCTCTGCTCGTGACCGTGCTCCATACTCCATGTCCTCTGAATAACTCTACATCTGGTCAGTCTTTTCTGTACCTCACCTTGTACAATATCAGACAATGAATATTTTTACCAGCATTTTGTACTGCAAGTTTTTAATTAGTTTAATTCAAGAAACACATGTTTAATATAGTATAGAATCCCACCATGTCTTTGTTTCTCTTTGTTAATTGTATTAAATGGGTTCCGTCTCACTACACAGGGATTGCTACCTATGTTAAAGATTCGTTGCAAAAACAAGTCATTTTGCAATATGTGTCCATTAACAGTGTCCTAGCACATATTCTTGTTTTCTGACAGCACCATCAACCTTGATCCACCTTGACAATCTGTGAAGAAAAATGTCTGTTATAAACCACATTTTTTACAATAGGACCTGTAGTCCTAGGCTGCATTTCACAGCAAAAGCCACCCAAAAATTAAAAAAATGACCCATGAGCCACTTTTGACAATTGTGAAGAACAAATGTGCTGGTTAGAAACAACATTTTTTTTATAATAGGACCTGTATAATAGCTGCATGTCACAGAAAAATAGCCCCAAAAAATTTCAAAACAGACCCCTTGGAGCCACTTTTGACAATTGTGAAGAAACAAATGGCTGTTAGAAACAACATTTTTTTATAATAGACCTGTAGTATAGCTGCATGTCCCAGCAAAAAGCCCCCAAAAATTCAAACTGACCCTTGAGGCCACTTTTGTGAAAATTGTGAGACAAATGTTCTGTTAGAAACAACATTTTTTTAGATAGTACCTCGTAGTGTTGCTGCATTTCATAGCAGGCATATGACCCCAAAAATTATGAAAAATGACTTCTCAAGCCACAATTAAAAATTGTGAGGGAAAAATGCCCACTATAGACGGCACATTTCTGTTCCCAGAAGGACCATGATATAGCGTGTATCTCACAGCAACATGACCACAAAAAATTATAAATATGAACCTTCTCAGCCACTATAAAAAATTTTGTATGGAAAATGCCACTTAGAAGCCACATTTGCTGTCCAAAGGACCATAATAAAAGCGTATCTCACAGCAACATGACCTCAAAACGCATTTGACAATGCGAAAACTTCTAAAGATAAGTGAGTAAATAATGGAATACGGTGTTTGACATGAAACCTTGTCTGTCTTTTACAGTCTCCCTCACACAAAACCCAGCAAAATGAACTGTTTTGGGAAAAGAGAAAAAAAATTGCAGTAAGAAATGATTCCATTTAAAAAAATTTTTTCAAGAGGACCATTTCTGGTTTGAAAAGGAATGGGGAAGTAGACTGGCAACTAATCGTTGACCTCGTCAATTGGGCCACAACATCATCAGACGATCCAATGCCTGATTCAACTGATGAAAGTCAAACGATCCACATTATCTTTGAAAGCCGGATCGTTTGTCTGTAGTGACTCCTCCAGCTGTGGGGCTAAAGGTTCCTGCTCAGATATGACCCTGGCTGCTGGGTGCAGGACAACACCATCTATGCGTGGTGAGCGAGCTCGTGTCCATTCCGTCCATTTTTGGATACCCCATAAGTCTATTGGGTCCGGACTCACATACAAAAACATCGGTGTTAGACGTAGATAGTCGTGAACCATGACTTAACGGTCTCCATGTGTTTGGATGTGTGCCCTGTCATTGGATTCGTTGGTAGGTTAAATAAAGATAGCCAGAGGTCACCCATGAGGGCTTCTGCCACCTTGCCTGCTGCTGCTGCTGCCTGCTACGGTCTACTTGTCACTCTACTGCTGTCACGTCGCTGATGTTGTTCCACCGTGACATTTTGGGGAACGTGAAGCAGTCGCAACAGATGTCTCCAGTTGTCAATCAGCAAGGTCTCCTTTTCGTTCATTTTACTCTCTATTTGGGTGGGTGGAAGGAAAGTGCTAAGTTTTGTTTTGTACCGAGGATCCATGAGGGGTGGGCCCACCCATAACTGTGTTTAAGTTACATTTTGAATGGCCTTAATGTGAGGATCATGTTGGAGGATATGGAGCATCCAATGAGCACTCATGTGATGAGATGGAGCCACTTGATTTCCCAAGCCTCTGGGTCGATGGGGCACGAGCAAACTGATCTTCCCTCAGCTTCCTCCCTCCGCCACATTCGCGCCAACCTCTTTCCAAGGCAGGGAACTCGGTAACGTCGGTGTCTAGGAATACCTCCTCCTAACTCCTCCTCGCTCCGCTCTCCTCCGGCACAGCTTCAACACAGCCCTGACTTGCCTCAGATGATGTACCCTGGAGAGCTGATGCGCTGCCTTTGCACTAGCCCTGGACCCGAACCACTGCCTGGATGAAAACCGATAAATTGAGAAACTGACGGGCCTTGTGGATATCGACGGAGAGAAAGGCTCCGTGTCCGCATCTGTGTCCCCGTCTCCACCTCCTCCTTCGCTGGTGGGACCTGTTTTCAGAGTGTCCAACATCGGTTTCCAGAACTAAGATCACCAACAATGCACATGTGACAAGGGCATTGTCCCCACTGACCAATTTTAGGTGGCTTCATTTTATTATTTCAAAACAGCAAGTGGAGGGTGTCAGAGCTCTTTCGACCTGCCTCCACTCTCTGTGGCTCCAACGCCCCGGAGGTCCGCACCCGCTGCTTGTCAGGCCATGTGTCCACTTCGTACTGCGTAATGCATTTGCGCTGCTCCACAATCGGCTGGAGCATGTGGAGGGTGGAATTCCATCGTGTTGCCACGTCAACAATGAGAACGGTTTGACCGGGGGAGGCCGAGCTGACGCTGCAACGCAGCCATGCGGGACGAAGCATGGTCGAACGGCGGAAGTGCGACAGACTTCGAGCCATCCTCAGCAGGCATTCCAGACCCGGGTGAGCTCTTTAGAAATTTCTGGACGACAGGTTTCATGACATGTGCCAGGCAAGGGATGTGCTCTAGCCTATAGGTCTTAAGGGCGGCCTGCAGATTTCGACCGTTATCACACACACACCTTGCATGGCACTAGGTCTTGTCACCCAGCCGAGGTCAAGGGCAAGCGCTCGGTCTCTGTTGCGAGAGGCCTTCCACAGCTCCTGACCTGTTGTTGTGGAACGGTCCTCCAATACAGTTAATTTCAAAACACGGCCTGGTTTCTCTGGGCACGTGATGCCACCAGAGTACCTTGGGGGAAAGATCCCTGCACCATCCTCTGCGGTTTTGAAGAGCGTGGCGCCGAGCCTGAGAGCCACCGGTCACCGCCCAGAGACATCCACCCGCTCACCCAGTGATCTGTCACTAGATATAGGCCTTGGCCGTGCTTACTAGTCCATTTGTCGGTGTCAGATGGACTTTTCTTTTCCGGACACATATGCCAGACCTAAACGCGCTTGAAATTTTAGATTACACCGTGGCTGGCCAGCGGCATGGATGCTTTTCTGGCAAACGAAAAAAATGCCTGCTAGGCATCTGTATTGGGGGCATGCTAGGGCCATGGACTTGGCGGAACCCATCTGTGTCCACCAGAAACGGAAGGCAAACA
This sequence comes from Phyllomedusa bahiana, assembly GCA_025379985.1. Taxonomy (NCBI): domain Eukaryota; kingdom Metazoa; phylum Chordata; class Amphibia; order Anura; family Hylidae; genus Phyllomedusa; species Phyllomedusa bahiana. The sequence goes on along the minus strand of JAODAL010004912.1, from coordinate 117,844 downwards.
TTTTCCAAGGCCAAAAGCCTTGCAATGCCGACATTCAGGCTTTTGGCTTTGGAGGATGGTTTGGGTTAAAGTGGTTTCTCTGCTCCCAAACCTGGAAGATAGAAGCTGGCTGCTGAGACTGGCCTTCTGTACGGTGTGCAGGTCCCGTCAATCTGGCGGGAGGAAAGGAGTAAGATGGGTCCTCTGTTTGGTGCTGGTGTACTTGGGCGACGGTGGATGCTGAATCGTATGGCTGATCCCTGATCAGACTCTGAGAGACATGGGCAGCTGAGTGAAGCTTGAGGTGGAGGGAGGAGGAGGCGGAGACAGAGGGTGTGACAGTGTTTTGGACGCGACCCTTCGTCGTCCTGTGGCCTTATTTGGCAAGTTTTGCCTCGCATGTTCAACTCATGCATTTGTTGCAAGTGACTAGAACATGTTTGTGGTGGTTAATCACCTAAGATTCTTGCCTCCAACTTATGGCGTTTAACCGGCAAAGGCGTATATGAACAACGCTGGTGAATCAGAGGCTGCTCAAAGAAGGCCCAGGCTTGAGAGGTCTCTGGACCTTTTTGACGGCGTATAAGCGAGGTAGGCGGGGTTCACCGCTGCCGTGCGGTCAGCAGAATCATATCAGCGGACTTCTGCTGGACCGCCCACTCCATTTTTTGAGGCGGGACCCGTACTGACACTACCCCATCGTCTTTCCTCCTCGTCCAGTGATGAAGCACTTGCAAGCAAATATCGGCTGAAAAGACAAGCGTTTGATACGCAATTTCGTCATCCTCATCATCAACTACAGGTTGACTTCGTCGCCTCAACATTCTGGCATCCCGAGCTTGCGGGCTACAAGCAAGAGGGACTGTAAGGCGTTAGCCGACCCGCCTGGGATTTTTGCCTGATTGACCCGCTTCCTTCTCCTCCCTCTGATGCATCACAGTAACTGGGCATCAGAGCAGAGAAAATCATCCTCTTTGCCCTCGTGAACTTTAACATGCCTTCTGACAACCCAACCGGCATTTGTCATCGAACCAAAGAGGTCTCAGAAAATGATTATCCACAGTGGTGGGTACGACATTTGACATTTGGCTGCCTTCTCGCATCAATTTGGACGGAATGCGATGATGCTAGATTATGACATTTGTGGCCGAGACTTGGAGGATTCGTGAGTAATGACATGCTGGATGCAGGTTGCACTAACCACTGAAGGAACAGATTGGCGATGCTGTTCGTTACTGAGATTCACAGGGCCCTGACCCAGCGATGACAGTCCTGACGGTCCTGCAACCGACAATCCTCTTGGCTTGCGATGTTGTTCGCCATGCACTGAAGGAGCCCTACTTTCGTACCTCTACCTCCATGTCCCTACCCCATCTTGCTCGCTTACCACCCTGCATTTCGCTCCATTTTCAATGAAAGAAAAATTTGAGAGGGTATGAAGAGTTTTTGGAACGTCTCTTTATTAAAGACTGCAAACCACAGCTATTCTCAAAATCCCTTCAAATCAAACAAAATTGCTGGATTTCAAATTTAACTGCATAGTGTGGCTCAATCAACAAAGCTGTACTGGGCAAAAGTGGTGAAAAACACTTATCTGTAAAGTGTATTCGATAATAAAAGAGTATTTTTGTGTGCACCTCCAAACCGTTTCAATCACCTGAGGTTGGAGTACACAATTTGCCAGGATTCAAATTTAACTTCAAGGTGGCTCTATCAACAAATCTGGTACTGGGCAAAAGTGCAAAAAACATTTATCTGAAATGTATCCGGTATAATAAAAGTTATTTTGGCACCTATCAATTCACCGTGTGGTGACTTACACAATTGCTCGGATTGAAATTTAATGGCGAAGGTGGCTCTATCAAGAAATCTGGGACTGGCAAAAGTGCAGAAAAACACAATATCTGAAATGTATAACGGATAATAAAAGGTTTTTTTGCACCTATCAATTCCACCTGTGGTCGACTACAACATTTGTGCTTGGATTGAAATTTAACTGCAAGGTGGCTCTATCAACATGTCTGGACTGCTAAAGTGCAAAAAAACACGTATCTGAAATGTATAACGATAATAAAAAGGAATTTTTTGCACCTATCAATTCACCTGTGGTGACAACACAATTGCTAGTATTAAAATTTAACTTCAAGGTGGCCTCCTATCAACAAATCTGGACGGGCAAAAGTTGCACGAAAAAACGTATATAAATATGTATACGTATTAATAAAAGGGTATTTTTGGCACCTATCAATTCACCGTTGTGACTACACAATTGCTGGATTCAAATTTTAACTGCAAGTGTTGCTCTATCAAACCAATCCGGACTGGGAAATAGTGCAAAAAACACATATCTGAAATGTATACGGAAAAACAAGTATTTTTGTTGGCACCTATCAATTCACTACTGTGGTGACTACACCAAATGCTGATTGGATTTAACTGCAAGATGGCTCTATCAACAAATCTGGACTGGGCAAAAGTGGCAAAAAACACGTATCTTAAATGTATACGTATAATTAAAGGTATTTTTGGCAACTATCAATTCTCCTGTGGTGTACTACACAATTGCTGATATCAAAATTAACTGGCAAGGTGGCTCCTATCACAAATCAGGACTCGAGGCAAATGCAAAAAAACACTTATATAAAATGTATACGGGATAATAAAGGTATTTTTGCACTAACAATTCACTCGTGTGGTGACTACACAATGCTGGATTGAAATTTAACTGCAAGATGGCTCTATCAACAAATCTTGACTGGTGCAAGCAAAAGTGCAACAAAACCACATATCTGACATGTATACGGAAATAAAAGGAATTTTGGCACCTATCAATTCACCTGTGGTAACTACATAATTGCTTGGAGTTCAATTTAAAAATAACTAGGTGGCTCTTCAACAAATCTGGACTGGGCAAAAGTGCTTAAAAAACACGTATCTATACAATGTAAGTGACGATAATAAAAGTATTTTTGTGGCACCTATCCCCATTCACCTGTGGTGACTACAACAATTGCTGATTCAAATTTAACTGCAAGGAGGCTCTATAAACAAAGCTGTACTGGGCAAAAATGCAAAAAACACTATCTGAAATGTATACAGATAATAAAAAGTATTTTTGTCACCATATCAAGTCACCTGTGGTGACTACACAATTGCTGGAATCAAATTTTAACTGCAAGGTTGCTCTATCAGCAAATCTGGACCTTGGGCAAAAGTGTCAAAAAACACGTATATAAAATGTATACGGATTAATTAAAGGTAATTTATGGCACCTATCAATTCACCTGTGGTGACTACACAATTGCTGGATTTCAAAAAATTTTTTTTTTTTTATTTTTTTTTTTTTAACTGCAAGGTTGCTCTATCAACAAATCCGGGAACTGGGCAACAAGTGCAAAAAACAACATATCCTGAGATTATAACGGATAATACAAGGTATTTTTGTGCACCCTATCAATTCACCTTTGGAGACTGACACCAATTGCTAGTGTATATGAAATTTAACACAAGATGGCTCTATCAACAAATCTGGACTGGGCAAAAGTGCAAAAAAACACGTACTGAAAAGTATACAGATAATAAAAGTAATTTTTGGCACCCTATCAATTCACCTGTGGTGACATACACAATTGTTGATTCAAATTAACAGCAAGGTGGCTCTAATCAAGCAAATCGATGGACTTGGGCAAAAGTGCAAAAAAAACACGTATATAAAATTTATACGGATAATAAAATGTAATTTTTGGCACCTATCAATTCACCTTGGAGACTACGACAATTGCTGGATTAAAAATTTACACTGCAAGTGGCTCTATCAACAAATCAGACATGGCTAAAGTGCAAAAACACATATCTGAAATGTATAAGGATAAAACAAGGTATTTTTGGCACCCTATCAATTCACCTGTGGTGACTACACAATTCTGTATTGAAATTTAACTCAAGATGGCTCTTCAACATATCTGACTGGGCAAAAGTGCAAAAAACTCGATATCTGAAATGTAATACGGAAATAAAAGGTATTTTTGGCACCTATCAATTCACCTGTGGTAACAACATAATTGCAGTATTCAAATTTAAACCGCAAGGTGCCAATCACACAAATCTGGACTGGTGCAAAAGTGCAAAAAAACACGTATCTGAAATGTAATAACTATAATAAAAGGTATTTTTGGCCCTATACGAATTCACCTGTGTGTGTACTACACCATTGCTTGTATTCAAATTTTAACTGCAAGGTGGCTCTATAAACACAAGCTGGACTGGGCAAAAGTGCAAAAAACACGTATCTAAATGGTATTAAGATAATAAAAGGTATTTTTTGGCACCTAATCAATTCACCTGTTGTTACTACACAATTGCAGGATTCCAAATTTAACTGCAAGGTTGCACTATCAGCAAATCTGGACTGGTAAAAGTGCGAAAAAATACGTATCTGGACAATGTATACGGATAATACAAGGCATTTTTGGCACCTATCAATTCAACTTGTGTGACTACACAATTGCTGGATTCAAATTTAGCTGCAAGGTGGCTCTATCAAAAAAGGTGGACAGGGTCAAATTGAAAAAGAACACCAATCTGAAATGTATACTGATAGACTAAAAGGGGTGGGGGGAGTTTTTATGCACCTATTGCAATAGACCTACAGTTTTACTAGAAAAGATTCTTATCCTAATATAAGTTCAGGCTGCCCAATATCCAAGTAATATTTTCAAAACAGTAAACGTTAATTATAACAAGCTATTGCAATGCAATGTCTGCAATACAAATATCCAGTATTCTTTAAAGACATTGTCTTGTGGTATGTCGCCCGTGGGCCCCCCTCCACCCCCCCCCGCTCTCCCCCTCGTGACTTTTACGATCGTAAGATGCTCCTTTAAAATTCTCTGCCTAAACTACCTAAAATCTGCAAATCTCTGATCTAACTAATTTCTAAGGATCACAGCTAAAAGTAAGTGAGCTGTCTCTTGAACAAATAGAATAGTTTCTGCTGAGGCGTTTGCACAGAGGCATAGCCACATCCTACTGCTTTTAGATCTGAACCCACACTGATCATGAACAGGAAGGGCTGTTCTTATGTAAACGAGTCATGTGTTAATTTTCCAGCCAATCGCAACCATACACATCCCAGTCATGACTCCCACCACGACGACATCTCACCTGCTCTATTCTGTAAGCTGATTTGTCTGGCCGCCCAAAATTACAGGAAGCGCCGAAAATGGCGCGATATTATAGATTATTCACATATTTTTACCTAAATTATCGCGTGATCTAAAAAATCCGATCAACGTAAATACCGTGCCGATTTCAACTTTGTCGATAATAATCGCTCAACACTATTGTTGAGGTGGTGGGTGTAGTAACTATGTGGAATATGTATAAAATTAGTGACAGGAACATAAATTTTACTATGTAAAAATACATATCAAGCCCATCCCTACTGAGCAAAACATAACACAGAGGGCCCGGGTCCCAGATGTTTTAGGATCCCATAAATACCCCTGGTTATTTCAATATTATAATGTCATAGTGACCACTTTATGATCACCCAACCTCCGGGAACGTATTGATTCTGAAGTCTAAAGTGCTGTAGTGCTATTTATTATAAGCGTGTCGACCAGCTGTGCAAGGAACTGCAGCAAAGCCCTATAGAGTAGATGCCCAGTTTGTGAAAGGGGTTCTGCAGTGAAGGAAATATCAGCAAAGTGCACATAGCACTAAATCATTTGCTCTCAGGACCTCCCCTATTTGTCCAATGATAGCATATTCTATTCATACGCCTTTACTTCATAAGATGAGAATAGCCCTTCAGGCTAATGCTACACTGGAATTTTTGTAGTGCTATTGATTGATTTACTTCATCAAGTATCAGATTTAGTCCACAAGAGTGCATACAACTCAGTGTTATCCTTAGAAGTGCAGCTCTTGATTGATATCCAAAAATCAATCAGCAGCCCTACAAAAAGTCTTAGTTTAGCCTTAGCCTTAAGACATGTCGATCTAATGGAAACCTATCTCTTTAAATTTAATAAAATGAATGAATGAAATAAATAAATAAATAAATAAATAAATAAATCACTGCTAATCCCTACATATTTATTTTATATGGTAGCAGAACTATAACCCTCCACTAACAACACATACTACTAGAAGGGCTGAAGTACAGTTGAAACCAGAAGTTTACATACACTGTATAAAAAGACACATACTGTATACTGTACATGTTTTTCTCACTATCTGACATGAAATCAGAATAAACCTTACCCACTTTAGGTCAATTAGGATTACCAAAATTATTTATATTTGCCAAATGGCAGAATAATGAGGAAAGTAAATTACATTTTTTAAGTCATTTTTATTACTTTCTGTAAAGTCAAAAGTTTACCTACATTTCATTAGTATTTGGTAGCATTGCCCTTAAACTGTATGACTTGGGTCAAATGTTTTTGGATATCCTTCCACACAATCTTCTCACAATAGTTGGTAGGATTTTGGCCAATTCCTCCCGACAGAACTGGCGTAACTGAGCCATGTTTGTAGGTTGCCTTGCTTGTACCTGCCTTTTCAGCTTTACCCATAAATTTTCAATAGGATTGAGAATAAGGTTTCTGTGATGCCCACTTCAAAACATTGACTTATTTATCCTTAAGCCACTTTGTAAGCAGTTTGGCAGTATGCTTCGGGTCATTGTCATTTTGGAAGCCCCATTTCCGCCCAAGCTTTAACTTCCTGGCTGATTTCTTGAGATATTGCTTCAGTTTTGCCACATAATCTTCCTTCCCCATGATGCCATCTATTTTGTGAAGTGCACCAGTCCCTCCTGCAGCAACACAACAGAACAACATGATGCTGCCACCCCCGTGTTTCGCAGTCAGGATGGTGTTCTTAGGCTTCTAAGTTTCTCCCTTTTTCCTCCAAATGTAACAATGGTCATTATGTCAAAACAGTTCAGTTTTAGTTTCATAAAACCATAGGACATGTCTCCAAACATGAAGGTTTTTGTTTCTGTTTGCATTTGCAAACATTAATCTGTCTTTTATATGTTTCTTTTGGAATAATGGCTTCTTCCTGGCAGAGTGGCCTTTCAGCCCATGTTGATACAGTACTCGTTTCACTGTGGATAATCATACAATCTTACCAGCTTACGCCAGCATCTTTGCTTTTGTTCTTGGGTTGATATGCACATGTCAGACCAAAGCACATTCATCTCTGAGACACAGAACCCGTCTCCTTCCTGAGCGGTATGATGGCTGGACATTCCCATCTTGTTTGTACTTGCATATAATTGTTTGTACAGATGAACAAGGCATCTTCAGGTATCTGGAAATTGCATCCAAGGATGATACAAATTTATGCCACAATTCTCTTCCTGATAGCTTGGCTGATTTCTTTAGACTTTCCCATGATGTTACAAACAGAAGCAGTGTGTTTCTGGTGTGCTTTAAAATACATACACAGGTGTGTTTCTAATTAACTCAGATGTTGCCAATAAACAGAATCAGAAGCTTCCAAAGACATGACATCATCATATTGGCTGTCCCAGATTTTTTAAAGGCATAGTAATCCTAGTATATGCAAACTTTTGACTTGGCAGAAAGTAATAAAATGCCTTAAAATTCTCTCTCTCATTATTCTGATATTTGGCAAATATAAATAATTTTGGTAATCCTTATCGACCTAAAATGTGTAAGGTTTATTCTGATTTCATGATAGATAGTGAGAAAAACATGCATATGTGTCTTTTTTTAAAGTGTATGTAAACTTCTGGTTTCACCTGTATATAGCTGGTGAGACAGTCCATTATCCTATACCCACATCTGATCTATTTGGAGTACCATGATCACAGTGAATTAATCAGCCTATTTTAATTTATAGACATAAGTGAAGTGTATAGTAACAGGTTCATGTTATTTAAATGCCTAAATGTCAAAGGTTTGTTATAAATGACAAATACAAAGTTAAGTCAATTATTATGACAACCAGCTTATATGCAGATCTGGATTGAAGACTTCTTGATCATGTCCATAAGTGGTTTTATATAGGCCTCTGTGGGTTGCGTTGGACAGCTGCCTGATTGCTTCATGAATGTAGTCAAAGGTGTTTATCATGACTATTGCGCCCCTTGCAAAAGTCCATTGAAAAGGAGGAAGAGAGAGAGAAAAGAGAGGGAGAGAAATTGGTGAAGGAGATGGGCAAGATTGAGACTTAAAAGTGTTATTTTTCTACAATAATAAATACCATAAAGTGTAAGGAAAAAAATAGACATATCTACCTGCAAAATAAACATCATCTAAAGACAATGTTTAATGGGAAGTATCATAGATAAAAAGCCGGCTATTGAATAGCTTCTTCTTTTGTGTTTAACAATCATTGTACATAGCAGTTTAACTGGGCTGATTAAAAGGAGCCTTTACACTGGTAGTGGATGGCTGCATGAACGGTTATTTATAACTTATTATTGTTCATGTGACCATTCTTTTCCATTATTGGCAGCACATTGCTTGCTTACATAGAGAAATGTGCTGCCGACAAACAATGACTTTTACGTCTGCGTAGAAAATGCAGTCGACTGATAATTGGCCCACATAAAAGACCATCCATTTTTTTCTTATAGATATGGAATGGTTAGAAGGACAATTAATGGTTTTCTAAGTTTTTGAAATGGGATTTAAACTCAAAAGTTATAGGTCATGTTTTTAGTGTCACATAATAGCATAAAAGAAATAAAATGTTGAGGTTGATTTGATGTAACAAACATGCAGCTTCATTGTGTAACAAGGTTTTGTGTGAATTTCTAGGACATTATGAATTATCCATTTGAAGTGCTGCTATTTACATTTCATTTCTATGTCTATATATACAAGGCTATTACTTTGTCATTGAAAGACTTTTATCTATTTTCTCTTTGATATTGTGCTGATTAGTTTTCTTAATCGTAGTTATACAAAAATATTTTGGCAGAAGAAACATTTTCCATCAGTGTATCTTAGCATGAGATTTTTCACACCTGGAGTTGCCGGGTCCTTAAAGATAATCCACATTATTTAACTTTCCATTCGCATGTTGTTCGTCTGTTGATTTGAACCCAGCCGCTTCATCAGAGAAGGTAGAGCTATTGATGACAAACAGTTAAAATAATCAAAGGCTTTGCGCTAGAAAGAAACTGTTTATACCAACATGTTTCTCTATATTTTTGTGTAAATCACCATTGAACCAACTAGTTTATGATTGAGTTGTGTCATAAATATTGAAATATTAGTTTTAGTCTAACTTTCAGTACAGAAGAGAGAAATTAATTGACAGTAGAGACAATTTAAAATGTATTGGTCATTAAATCCCTTTTTCTTACATTTAACTATTTTGTTTAAATAGCAAGCCCTTTCTTCTTTCGTAAAAATATATTTTAAAAGTTGTATATATTTCTAAAATTAAAAAAATGTTGGGTGGGAGAAGAGCTTGGTTAGCTATGAGAGAGTAAGGATGTATACTCTGAAGCTCGGTCACATAGCATTGTAGTTCTACTGCATATTTTTACTACAACATCCAAAATTGAGAGAGCTACAAAAAAGGCAAAGGCAAACTCTGACACTTCTCAGGTCTTCCATCAGGGAATGTTAAAACTTACTAAGGCTATGTTCACTCAGCTTAACTGCGGGACGTAATTAAGCCCTGCAATTACGCCGTGTGGACGGTGGCGGGGCGGGAGCGGGGGAGTGAGCGGGGGGCCGGCACCTCGCCGGCCCATTGACTTGTATTACCAGCGGCGCATATACGCCGCTGGTAATTCACATGTCAATTATCTCCCCGCCCGGTGGATTCGCCGAGCAGGGAGAGGAGACGTAATCCATAGTTCTCTATGAGAACTGTGGATTACCGTAATGACTGGGCTGTTTTCAGCCCGTAATTTGCGCACTTCGGCGATTAATTACGGACCGAAATATGGCCCATTTTAAGCCATGTGAACATGGCCTAATGCTGCACACATAGGGCAACATGTATGAATGGGACTGCGACAGTTTTCTGGCATGCTTTGCAACCAAAAACCTGTCATAGCCCTGTTCTGTAGATGTAAGAACAATCGTATTCCCAAACCTGGTGCATTCTGCAACAGACACAACACTTTTGAATGTGGTAAATTTGCAGAGGTGTCACGCTAGAATCGTATGACTGTGCCAAAGTTTGGGGTAAAACGTACATATGCACAAAAGTTTAGCACATAACTGTTGTATAAATCCATACGTATGTCAAAGTGGCATGGCTTAGACAAATTTTGACATAGAATGGGACTCATGTAAAAAGTGCTGTGAGACACTTTCATACATACTGGTGCTTTCTAAACTACTCTAAAGCGATTTAAAATTGGATTGTTAGTACCAGGTTTCATACATGTCGCCCACAGTCTTCAAAGCTCAGACGGTCTCCTCCTGTACCTTTAGTGGAAGAACATGTTTGCCATCATGACTGACATCCAATAACACTCTGAGTTGCCTTCTGTTCCCCAAAGTGGGGCTCAGGCTCTGATTACATAGAGCCCATAGTTTCCTCTCCTTCTTACATCTGCGCTTTTGAGGGACAGTATAAGAATGCTCCCTACTTCAGGCTACATCGTGAGATGACTGCAGACATTGTCGCTGTCCCTTCATTCATCATGAAAAGCCCTGCTTGTACCAAGATCTCTCTGCTTAAAGAGGTTTTCTCAGTACAGGCTTTTGCAGACATGAGCTGTTTCTCTGTCTCTTACAGCTTCAAATCCAGGGGTGGGTCTTTTCTCCCAGTAGGCATGTCTCTCCTCCCAGTAGGGCATGTCTTCCCTCACGGAAGAGTGATGACATCATCATTCTGTGTGAGCAGTGGAAGGAAGAGGATGTCACAGCTCTGCAGACCTCCTGCAATGGTCAGTTCTGGCTGGAGAGCTGTCACCTCCCTCCACAAGCTCCTTGTAACCAGAACCCCTGTATTGCTGTAAACAGTTATACATACAGCCTGAAATGAAGAAACAAATGTGAGGAATGCACTCTGCTTCTCCTCTGTTGTTAGGCAGGAGAGAGTGTGTAAGGCTGTGTTATATGGCAGGGAGAGTGAATCTAACAGCTAGAGACTCAGTAATGGCCTAGGTCCTTCACATAGAGCTATCACCGGGAGAGGAGCATAGAGAGCTCAGGCAGCCTTTATTACAAAGACACAGCCATCACGGAAAGCTGAGGCAGCTAGTTTCAATTTCATTTTACACAGCTTAGAGGGAAGTAAGCACAGAGTGCAGGAGGCCAATCATAGCACAGGGTGTGTGTCCAGTACAGGTGGCATGTCCCGACCAGGGCTCAACTAAATATCTGTGAGCCAATCACAGCAAAGGGTGCATGACCCGACCCCTGGCTTCAGATTTATCTCTAGACACTCACAGATTAGCTCATAAGTGCTATACTAAATGATTTAAGTAATGCAAAGCAATTGCAAAAGTGCTTATTTTTACTGTCCCCATCATTACAGATATGTTCTTTTTTAGTGAGAAAACCCCTTTAAACTAAGAGAAAAAAAGTTAGCTCACATCTATTTGCACACTTTTGTCAATTCTCAGACACCAAATACAGCAGCACATAGCTGCCACTAAAACTCATATAAACATTGAACTAGTGGAACATCTAACCCTTTACCAACATTTGATGTGTGTCATCGTGTTGGTAAGGGAGTATGGAGCAGGATCACTTTCTGATTATTACAGCTGACTACACAACAGCAGGGAATGGGGCCAGCTCTGATCCCTGCTGTTTAACCATTAAGACCCTACTGCAATCGTGAGCACGGCTTCTAAATTAATGAGGAATCGTGCTGCACACCATGCCGCCAAAGATGGAAAACTGATGATGGTCTCAGACAAGAAGTAATAGAACCGTCATCTTGGTTCACCCTTTTGCATTATCTATATAATGTAGAAGGGTATACCGATAATCAAACCCCCTAGTGGTCAAGTAACCTAGGGGGGCTGATTGTTAAAGTAAACAAAACATTTTTAAGTAGAAAAAAATAATAAAAAATATTAAAAGTTCAAAACACCCACTTTTGCTATTTTACAAATGCAATAATAAAAAACCAAGAAAGTTACATATAATTGGTATTGTTGTATTCATATAAGTCTGAGCTATTAAAATATAATGTATGATGAACAGCGTAGAAGAAATAAAATTTGCTTGGCACTGTATGTCTTTTTCTACTTATCTGTATGAGAATCTATGTATGTTAACACCACCAGTTGTCTTTTGGTGGTCACATTTGTGTTATATACTCATGCACAAAATTTAAAAAAAATAAAAAAATAAAAAGTAATGCAAGTTAGGAAAATCTTACAAAATAATGATAGATCTTCCCACTATGTTTCATTTTCTAGAATATTCGATTATCTATTTTTGGATATGGGGATATGGTACATTGGTAATAAGGAAAGTACAGTGGCCTAAGGGTATGTTTACACATCTGACTTTTCCAATTAGAAAAATCCAATGTGTTTTCCTAACCAGAAATCTGAGACGACAACTCATCTTTCTGATGAGGATTTTTAGTTTGCAGAGATGGTATTTATATGCGCTAACCTACATCACTTCTGCTGGAGCTTAATCAGACGAGGATCGACTCAAAAGAAAGGACGTGTCCACTCTTTTTTTCCCGCATCACGGAATGGAAATCCATGGCATGGAAAATCTGTGCTGTAGTTTTCTGTGTGATCTACAACGCAGATTAGCCATTCAATCTGATGACCATTGAATTAGACAAGGAATTTGATGGGGAATTTGTGTCGAATTCCTTATTTAAATCCGTTGTGTGAATTAAAGCCTAAAAGTGTTTCATAAGTGGCAGATTTATTGCAAACATTTCTGCAACTAGATAATCCATTCTAAAAATCTGATACTGTTTCTTTGAGTTTCTCCCATTTAGACATAAGAAAGAGTTACATTCCCGCAACAAATCTGAAGCGTGAATATCATCACTGACTTGCAGATTTGTTGCAGAACACTATTTTGTGTGACAACTGTATGGGAGACTTTTAAACTAAATTATCTTATATTTAAAAAAAAATCACTCAGTTGGATTACGTCTTTACTATTAACTGTGCCATAATCTCATTATAATAATACAGTGCCATCTGTCAAAACCAGTTTTAAAGAAACTGTTTTGTTTTTTCAAGTTGCAAAGACGAAAGATTCCCTGTACAGTATTTTCTACCCACACACAAACTTGACATTTTTATTTTAATTCATGACATTAGATGAAAGATAAAATGTTAAAAGAAAACACAAAACCTTTCATACTGTATTTTCCTTGGATTGTGAGTAGGATAACATGCTTAAAATGAAAATCATCTGTAATGACTAGCGAGAAAAAGACTTCAAAGGAAGTAAAAGTAGAAAATCTATGCACATAACCTCAAAGTGCACGTTATTATTTACTCCAAAAAGAAGCATCTAAGCAGAATGGATGACAAATTCAAGTCAGCCTCTTCCCTTGTTGTTCTGTGATTTCTACTGCTTTTAATTGTGACATCTGTCTGCTGGGTAGTGCTTTAGATTCATTGTAATACATTCAAATTTCAACAAAGTTATTTTTCCAGACATATGTTTTGATTTGACATCCACCCTGCTTATTTCAAAAGCCTTGGATGTATACATGGAGGAGTCAATTCGGGCCCCAGTTCTAACCCCAAAGTTTCTCCACCTATAAGGGATTATTTTTTTGTCTTACACTGATAGGGGCAAAATCCCGTAAACCAAATATAAATAGAAATATTCTTGAAATTTTTTTTCCTTTTTTAAAAGCTTCCTCAAAGTTCGATTTGAATCAGAATTTTAAATTGATGATTTTTACAACATTATAGAACGCAGTGGATGATTGTTTTGACATGATTCAGCACAGAATCCACGTTGGAGTCAGTGTCCAAATCAGCCTTATGAACATACCCTAAGGATGCATCCACACGGCAAGGGTTTTTGGACGGTTTTCCAGCCGGTTTGCGGTTTTTCAGACCGCCGAAAATGAGCACAATGGTGCTCTATGGAAAAAACCCCCGCAGCAGTCCCCACTGCACGGGATTTCCGTCGGGCGGTTTTGCCGCCTGCGGTCCGGCGGCAAAACATTGAGCAAGCACCATCTTCCGGCCGGTTTTCGGATGGAATCTGTGCTTCTCAACGTGAAGGGGGAGGGCTTTTCTTCGCTCATCGTGGAGAAAAGCCGTCCCCCCCGCAGCTGTGGGGACGGGCGTAAAACAGGACAAATATGCTGTGGGGATGCGCCCTGAGGATGCATCCACACGGCTGTATGCAAATACGGGTCCGATTCTAATTAAAGAATCTGGCTGGAATGTTGACCTTGTGTCCATTGTTTTGGGGGACAGTTCTGCCCGCGTTGTGCAGATCCGTTCTTCCCCCTTCGCACCCACATGTTCATGTTCTGCCCGAAAACCGGGCGGAAGAATGAACATGTTCTAAGTTTTACGGACCGCCGGCGGTGTAAACAAACGTCTGGCAGAAAATCTGTTCAGTGGGAACTGCTGAATGGATTCTCTATTAAAGTCTATCAGGATGGTTGACAGTCGGTTTACAGACGGCTTTCAAATCTGAAAACCGTCTGTGGGGACGGGCCCTTTAAGAGCGTTCACACAGCTGATTTGGACACTGAAAATTTCAGTACCGAATCCTCATCTAAAATTTCAGACAAGGATTTGCATTTTCAGACAAGGATTTCATGAGGATTTCAGAGGCGGTTTTAAGCGTGGATTTTTAAACACTTAAAGAGAAGCTGTCACATAGTTTATGCCCCCCCCTTGTTGAGGACAGCACAAGCTAGTGTAAGACCTGCTGTTTCCAGCACTGTGTCCCATATTCTGTAAGATGCTGTAGTTTTAGAGCATTTAATGCCCAAACCAGTTTTCAGCCAGAAAAGTCATTCAAACAGTCAGGTTTTTTTCAAACCCCGCCCACCTGAGGCTAGCCCTGCCCAACTCAACTGATAAACCTATTACTTTGAATAGGTAGAAACATGAGAATAACTTCCAGGTGGCGGGGCTAGCCTTTGGTGGGCGGGGCTAACACCTGCTCAAGAATAAGATTTGAGGGGTAAATGCTCTAAAACTGCTGCACAGAATATGGGACATAGCGCTGGAAACAGCATGTCTGTCACTAGCTTGTGCTGTCCTCAGCAAGGTGGGCATAATCTATGTGACGGGTTCTCTTTAAAAATTGCCTATAAAATCCTCATCAAATCCCTGTCAGAAAATGCAAATCCTTATTGGACTAGTTGAGACAATATTCTGCCAAGCACATTTTAGATGCTGATCTCCGTCAGATTCATCTCCAATTCTCACCACACTTTGTGTGATGTGAATTGGATGCTGATTGTAGACTCTCTATTGTTCCCTATGGGAATTTGAAGAATTGACATGTGACTTTTTTTCCACACAGAAAATGAGTGAGTAAAATAAGCACTGTGTGAGTGATGTCACAGATTTTACATAGGAATCAGTGAAAGCCATATTACACTCATTTTGGAAAAGTTTTTTCGAAGTTTTTCCACACTAAAATCTGCCCCCCCAAAAAAAAAAAAAAGGGCATAAAAAATGCGGGTGGGGCCCCCCCTCCCATTAATAAAAATGTCTTTACTGAAAATTACTTAAACAGTAATCGTTGTCCTTTAGTGTCCACCTTATAGAGGCCTATAGTCATGGACCTGTAGATACTCTCTGTGCCACCATTAGGCGTAGTTCTATAATATGGCATTCCATATTCCTCATACTATGCCATGATTTTTCTTCCAGGTGGGGGTGGATCCCCTGTTGGAAAAGACCAAAAAGTTTTGGGGTGATGGCCCCCCAAAAAAGGAAACGGGTCAAAGGAGTCACTCTTTAAGCCACTTTAACGGGGCCCCGTTCCTAGGGGCGGGCAGGGCGGCTCCCCCCGGGGGCCGCCGAGGGTTAACCGCTCACCCGGGAAGGGGGGCCCGGACTCCCCTGCCCGCCCAAGGACCCGCCCCTAAACCCCTGCGCGACTTTTTTTATAAAAGTCCCCCAGACCCAAAGCAAGGGAGGAGGGGGACGGATCTTTCCCGCCTGACTCCCCCCCTTGGTATTAGCAACGCGGGGGGCGCAACATTTTTAAACACCGCCCCCTGCGACTCTGGGATCCCTCGTGGCCTGGCACCCTCTGCCGCCAAAGGAGTTTCCCTGGGACCCTGCGTGCACTAAGCAGCAGGGGTGACGTCACGCGTTTTAAAAAACCGCTAAAGCAGCTCCAAACCGGGGAAACCCAAGGTGAGTACTTTTTTGAAAATTTTTATTAAAAATTACTTTACAGGGGGGCTTTCTACTGACTACGGGGGGCCTTTCCGGTTTCCCAAGGGGGCCCCTGGCTACAAGAGGGGCCCACACTGGCTCCCAAGGGTGCACCCTTTGGGTTACAAGGGGGGCCATCCGGGCCCTAAAAGGGAGGGGCTTTCATTTGGCTAAAAGGGGGGGCATCCTGGCTCCCAAGGGGGGGAAACACTGGCTAAGGGGGGCCCATCCGGGTTTACAAGGGGGGCACACGGGGTTTTCAATGGGGGCTTCCTGGATAAAAGGGAGGGGCATCACGGCTACAATGGGGGGCATCCTTGGCTACAAGAGGGGCACACGGGCTAAAAGGGGGGGCATCCTGGCTAAAAAAGGGGGGGCACACGGGGTTTAAGGGGCACACGGCTAAAAAAGGGGGCCCACACTGGCTACAATGGGGGCTCCTGGCTAAAAAGGGGGGTAATCTTAAAAATGGGGGCATCCTGGTCCCCAATGGGGGCACACGGCTAAAATTGGGGGCACCCGGGGCTACAAGGGGGGGCACATTTGGGCTATAATGGGGACATCCCTGGTAAAGGGGGGCCCCACTGGCTACAAGGGGGGGGAAACCCTTTTGGCTCCCAAAGGGGGATCCTGGCTAAAAGGGGGGGTTTTACTGGTTAAAATTGGGGAAACATGGCTACAAATGGGGCCACGGGGCTACAATGGGGCACCTGGAAACAAAAAAGGGGTGCACACGGGGGGGTACAATCCCGGGCAAAATGGGCTAAAAATGGGGGGCACACTGTTTTAAAAAGGGGGGCACCCCTGGCTAAAAGGGGGGCATCCTGGCTACACGGGGGGCATCCGGGGCTAAAAGGGGGGACACACGGTTTAAAAAGGGGGGGCATAGTGGCTACAAGGGAGGGCACCCCTGGCTTACAAGGGGGCATATTTTTCCCTTTACAGGGGCATCACTGGCTACAAGGGGGGCCACGGGTTTCCCAAGGGGGAAAAATTGGCTACAAGGGGGGAACACGGGGCTACAAGGGGGGAAACACGGGTACAGGGGGGGCTTTACTGGGTTACGGGGGGGAAGGCCCATAAAGGGTTTACGGGGGGGGGGGCTTCACTGGCTACAAGTGGGGGCATCAACTGGCTACAATGGGGGCACACTTGGCTACAGGGGGCATCTCTGGCCTTAGGGGTGGGCATCAATGGCTACAGTGGGCGGCATTCACTGGCTCAGAGGCGTGCATCACTGGCTACTGGGAGGCATCTACTGGTCTTATCAGGGCACTAATGGCTACAGGGCATCTACTGATAACAGGGGCATCTACTGGCATACAGGGGCATCACTGGCTTACAATGGGTGCACACTAGCTAAAGGGGGCATTCTCTGGCTACATTGGGGGTATCTATATGGCGTATCAGGGGGCATCTACTGGCTACACGTGGGATCAATGGCTACAGGGACGCATCACTGGCTACAATGGGAATCATTGGCTACTGGGGGGCATTTCTCTGTTGCTACAAGGGGGGGCAATCTCTGAGCTACAAGGGGGGCATCATACTGGCTACAGGGGGCATCTACTGGTACAGTGGGCTTCACTAGTTCAGGGAGCTTCACTGGCGTACAATGGGGGCAATCACTGGCTACAATGGGGGCCCACATAGTTATCAGTGGTGGCATCTCATGGCTACAGGGGGGCATCTCAATGGGTAGAGGGGGGCATCTCTGGCCTACAGGGGGCATCAATGGCTACAGTGATGTTTGAAGATACAATGTCAGACCGATTCTCAACCGCAATTATAAATTGAACAATTTACTTGTAAACCTCATTGTGTTAACCCCTTTCACGACCCTGGGCGTCATGAAGTACGTCCCAGGGCCGCTCAGGGGCTTTGCGGGGGAATCGCGCCGCGACCCCCACGCACAGCCGGCGGGTGTTAGTGGCACAATAGCCAGTCTACACCCCCCAGGCGTTAGTCAATCAGAGTAGTAAAGCGAGCTGCACGGGTGCGCTAGCCCGCCCGCTGCGCTGTTCTGTTTTACCCATCAGGACAACGCGGCAAAGTATGTGCCACGGCGTCAGAATGAATCGCCGATTGGAGCCTGCGCCCGATTCCGACGACGGGGTTGGGCATGGTTGCGTGTGGGTGCCTTGTGAAGGCTCCCGTTCACTTACCCATGGGCCGGTTTTGCCCCACTTCCGTCGCAGACAGGAAGTGGGGGTAAACACACCTATCTTCTGTACACACCTAATGCATTGCTATGCAATGATTCAGGTGCATTAAACATCGCGCACTCAGTGGTTCAAGCACCTAGGATGGACTAAATGTTTTACGCAGTTAGTAAAAAAAAATAAAAAATAATAGTTTTTAAAAGTACATAAAAAAAAAACAGTATTTAAAGTTCAAATCTCACCCCCTTTCCCCATTTTTCTAAATAAAAGCATTAATAATAATAAAAGAAGTTACCACATTTTTTCGGTATCGCCATGTCCGCAAATATCCAGCCTTGTTCTACCCCAATGCCCCGATCTATAAAAACATATAACATTCTTTTATCCCGTATGCTGTACAACCCGTAGAAAGAAAAAAAATTCCAAAACGCCAAAATTGCGTTTTTTGGTCATTTGACTTCGCTGTACAGAGAAAAAGTATGGATCTAAAATGATCAAAAAAGTCGCAATGCATTCCAAGACTACCTAGCGATAAAAAAAGTACACTTCAAGCCCGCCAAAAAATGCGCCCCACCCTCATCTGACGTCCGTAGGTGGGGTGTTGTTTACCAAAAAAGTTATTGGTCGCACTAAACTGGCGACCGCGGCGCAATGTCAAACAATAGAAAATGTTTGGAAATTTTTTTACGGTACCAAAAACATAACGGATAACCGCTACATGTTTGGTAAATGCGGATGTAGTAACGCAACTGTTGAATAAGGATTAACACATTTTATTTACGGATAGATTGAACGCCGTAAAAAAGCAAGATTGCACCCTGAAAAACTTGGCACAAAAATAACGTTTTCTTTTTCACAATGTGTCCACTTAGATTTTTTTTTGCGGTTTCACAGTATAGTTCTATAGTTATAGTGAATAACACCAATTAGAATAGTTTACATCATGTCCTGCAAAATAAAAGCCCTCATGTGTCTATGTAGGTGGAAAAAAAATAAAAAGTTATGGCTTTCAGAAGCGCCGAAGGAGGAAAAAAAAACGATCGTGTTCGCAGATCAAACCCCACCCCCCCCCTCCCCCGGGTCCTGAAGGGATTAATGAAGTTAATGCAGTAATTGATGGACTAGTAGTGCCTCTCTCCAGTACGGTGCAGTACTACATGTCCTGTACTGCTTTTACACGTGCAAGATTGAGCGGCTCCTTTGGGCACCAGGTGAGGGCTGCTCTTTTTTTTCTGATACATTGTATATAAAGTACATAATCTTAAAAAGCTCCTGTCCTCATTACAGAAAGTGATTTCATAGAGTTATGGTTTCAATGTACAATGGTTGCAACATACAATGGTCATCCCAGAACCAATTAATATTGTATGTTGAGCGACTACTGTACTGATACAAAACACTGAACAATGTACTGCCATGTGAAAAAGTCCATGCATGTAGTTTCTATGGGTCCATATTATAGATAAGTAGATATTCTTCAGTTCATGCATCTCTTCTTCATAGTAGGACATAAGCTGGAATATTTTGCAATTAACAATATGGGTACACGACAGTCTATGGGCATTGTATTATGGATCTGCACAACATAGATCCATAATGCAGCTAAGAATTAATTTGAAGTAAGATTCTAACTTTTATTTTTGTATAAAATAAAAGCAACAAACTAATTGATTAAAACTTTTGCTCTGTACCAGTGTTCAAAAAAAATCTTCCATGTGATTGTAAGCACGTGTAAATGCAGTGTGGACTTGTGTGCACCTTCTTTCTAATGGAAGTAGATTGTGTGTCTTTCCTGTGGTTGTGTACTTTTCTGTAGCAGCTGTATTTCTCAGTTTACTCCAGAGTAGAAGTGCACCTATCAGACATATAGTAATCAAAGAAGTACAAACATTTACAACATAATCCTTTCTACATGGGAACACCCAAAGGATAACTGGATTAGTTCTGCTTGTTTCATAAATAAATGTAACCTTTAAAGGACAAATGTTCATTATTTCAATTTTATAAACCCTGGGCCTGAAGATAGAATAAAATGTAATCCGTAGCGTTTCTAAATCACTGGTGAAATGCTTATAAATCTTATATACAAGACAATAAAGGGGTGTACTTTTGTAATGTTTTATAATAAGGTAATATATTCGAAACATACTAAAATGACAGCAATTTTCTTAATTTCTGGCATATGCATTTGCCAACCTGAGGCATTTTATGGTGGCCACAAACTCAGGGAGAATGATGAGCATTGACCAGGGGCATAAGACATAGGTTTTGCCCTTCCTACACCCAATAGACAAAACCAGAAACCATGTAAAGAAAAATATGTCAATGACAGAATAGCTCTAATACAACTATTAGAACATTAGAGGTTTATTTGTCACCTTATCAGTAAATGCCTGCTGAAATAAGTATCAACTGTACCTTTTACCACATATGGACAGTCATAGAGGATTATTTTCAGTCCACTGTTCTGCACCATGCTAAATGTATGTTTAAGTACATAATAGCAATCTTTACGCCATTATATAGTATGGCATCTACAAAATTATAATACTATATAAATACCTAAAAACAACCTTCGCACCATGACTAGAGTTGTATGACGTGTATCAGTAAATGTTTGAGTTTCGATTTGAATTCCAAACCACATGGATAGTCAATAGCCGAGAAGATGTTCTGGTTAATTTTTATAGCGCTCTTATACAGAGGTAAGGAGAAGCTGTAATTTCCATTCATAACAGTAATTAACTGGATTCGTGGGACCGCAACTTAGTGAAGAAAATTTGGCTCTTAAGAGTGACAGAACAAATTGAGAGGGCTAAAATACTTCATTCCTTTTCAATGGGGCTAACTGAAACAGATGAGGACAGTTTGAATGCAGGGGTGTAGCTTGTATGGATTTTGGCGGATGCAGCGGCGGGTAGCAGCTGCTGCGGGGCCTTTCATTCTGGGGAGGCCCAAAAGTCTTTGTCACATAAGAAGACAACCGTGTATTGCGAACACGGCATGGTAACTGATCAGGTGCCCACTCTTTTTGTCTAGTTTTTGCACCAGGGCCCAAAAACTTCAGAAGTTACACCTCTGCTTGACAAGCTTAATGTACCTAGTGATATATGTGGTGGCACAGCTCAAGAAAGAAACATTTTCCTTTCCAAACGGAGGAAGCGCATGGAGAGTTCAGCGTGGCAGGGTGCTACAGTTATAGGGGGTGCAGTCGAGTAACATTGTGGAGCGATGGAAAACATGGCCAAATGGTGGAAATGGAGGTTGCCTTGATAGTTGAGTGGGTGGGTGTGTGGGCGACAATGTTGCAGGTAATTTAGCATTTCCCCCCCAAAAAAGGGCCACTCATGTGTGAGATGCTGCCAGG
Organism: Phyllomedusa bahiana; assembly: GCA_025379985.1. NCBI lineage: Eukaryota > Metazoa > Chordata > Amphibia > Anura > Hylidae > Phyllomedusa > Phyllomedusa bahiana. The sequence goes on along the minus strand of JAODAL010004912.1, from coordinate 96,021 downwards.
TTCTCACCAAGCCCTCGGGTCGAGATGGCAGACAAACGGGGTCTTCCTCTATTTCCTTCACCTTCCTCCAGTATAATCTGTGCCAATCTCTTACCACTGAAGGGTTAATCAGTATAAGTGGTGTCTCACCCCTGCCTCTCATCCTCCTCCCAACTTCCTCATCCTGACCATCACTTAAAGCCCTTGGCTACTTTTGTAGCCTCATGCACTGTACTCTGTGAGCTGTGCAGCCGTTCTGCACCCCGCCTATCGACCTCCTAGAACCACCGTATAAAGAAGACCTATACACAATTGTGATAAACATGTCGGGCCTTCTACATCCTGTGCATGTAAGACTCTGTGTCCCGCACTCCTCCCTCTATCGCAGCTGCTGGGAGCTTACTGTCCAAAGCTGTGCCTAACGTTTGTTCCAGTAAAAAATATACACAGAACGGTCATGCTGACAAAGGGCAGTTTCACGAACTGACCATTGTTGGTTGGCCTCTTTAACCTTCCTCTAGTGTTAGCTTCTGTTAACTCCTTTCTTATGTCTAACTGGGTTCGGGTGTTTGACCCGCATTTTCTTTAAATCATACGTGTGGTTGGATACCCTAAAACAGACATTATTTATGACTTCAATTCTGTTTCTTATCTCTTAGTTACACTTGTTAGGGTTTATCATCAATGGAAGGGATTGATTTTAATATTTTGTTGTGGCCCCCTGGGCCTTTCATTTGAGAGCGTACCCTTTTCATTTTCAATATATAAAACTATTGTCAAATGAACCCTCAAGAGAATAATATAAACTTAGAAAAAAGTTTGTTATATTACATGACTATTATGAAGGATTTTAGAACACACATTTCTCTTAAATGTAAAAAAAATAGTACATATATATATTTTATATTATTAACTCTAGTTAATATCTATGGGGTTACGGGTCACGCAATTTTGACCCATATCTAAGCTCTTTATGAAAAAGGCAAAAAACTGATTTTTTTTTTTTTTATAGAAACTTTTATACAAACACACAAAGTTGAAAATTATATAACAATAATTCATTATAAAAAGTAGCTTTTCTATAAGTCAAAACAAACAAGAACAATCAATCAAGCAAATCAATCAAACAAGAAAACAAGTCTGTTTTTAGATTAGCATTAGTATCTTAGAATGCATGTGTGGCAAAAAGTGGACACATTTTTGTGTGTTCTTTGCAGTGGTATGTTTGCAGGCGATAAGCTCGATGTGTTTGTCTTTCTGTCTTATTTGCTGAGGGCAGACCTGAAATCCTACTTTCTTTTAGATCAGGTGGTCTTCAATTGGGATTGTGGCTGTTGTGGTTGATGTTGAGACAGGGCTGGGTGAGGAGCGTTGTGGTGATGAATGCTTCTTTGTGTTTGCTGTGGGGCTTGTGGGCGAAGCACTTGTTGGCTTTGCAGTTGTGGACACACGGGGTGGCAAACGGGATCTTCTAGTTCTCTCAAGATAAACAATCACTCCGCCTTGATTTTTTTTCTTTGATTTTCAATCCTTGGTGATGTGGTCCACAACACAAATGATTGTATGCTGACACTATCCAAGGATGTTGGTCAAATACAACCACATGGCCTTCATCCTAGTCATTCGCTGGCAAGTGTAGGTGGCTGTCTGCTTGTCCACGGTTGGCGACTCCTACCTTGTTATTTGTTATAGGTACAAGAATGATTTGGGCTTTTGTCACTTCCTGATGACACACAGCTGCATCATTGTGAAGTGTGGACGATCCAGTACCACATTACCGGTCGTTTTTTTCTTTGGTCGGCAAGTATGAAACAGAAGTGGTGATGTCTGTAAAAAACAAACTTTGAGGAAAGTGGAGAGACGTGCCTTTCTTCTAGCAAACTATTCAGGCGGGGCAGCCTCAGGTTTGTTTTTTTTCACTGTGCCCCCATGGTGATTTTCCTCCTGAGAAGTTCTTGTCCAAAGGATCATAAGCTGAGTAAAAAAAATTGTCACAAAGTAATGTTGTTTCCCTGCAGTCCAGTAGTCATATCGAGGACATACAGTTTTCCTTGTTTTTTTTCAGGGATGCCACTTGCAGACTTGCCTGTCGTAAATCTGAGATTCCATGTATAGCTCTTAGTTTTTGTTGCATCACATGGTTGCCCATGATTTTATGCGGTATTTGCCTGGATTAACTTGGCCAATGTATTGCCGGATAGGGGCATTTTCCACGGAAAGGGAGGGAAAAACGTTGTCTACTGTCACTTTGGCTCTGGGTCCTTGAAAATCAGTGGAAGGAGCTGCACCCAATTTCTCCAAACATCCCTGATGGGAGCAAGTTTCATCAGATTTTGTCTCTGGTGTCTCTGTTAGTGTAAATCTGAGGAGGACCTTGATATCATTTGTAAATACTTTTGATGTGACATTGTTTGCTCAGGAAATTCATTAATGCCTCGTTGATCGTCCCAGTGGACTTATAGTGGCCTCATTGGCAGGATTTTGTGCTCACTCCAGCGAAGGAGAAGAAACACCAATGTAGGCATCCAGTCATAACTCATGAAGGTCTGTTTGCCGTGTGTGATGTTGCCGTGGACTTTTTGTCCTTCAGGTTGTATAGCAATAATGACTTTTTTTATTGAAAAACAGGCAAATAAACAGATCAAAACCATGTCTTGATGTCAACTTACTCATTGTCACAGCAAACCTTGTGATCCCAGGGGTACATTTTTATGGAGATTTGCTGCATAATGCCCTGCCATGTACATCTGGAGGTACTGAGTCAAATGATCTTGCACCATTTTGGATTTGATTCTTCACAGTGGAGCTGCTTCAGCACGGTGACTCCTCATTCAGGGACTGTTCAGTAACTGTCTGTGTCTTCCGTTTGATTACTCCTCACAATAGATTCCTCCTCGAGAAACCTATTTTCATGCGCTGTATCAGTTATGCTTGCTGTGTGTCCTTGATATTATCTTCAGATCATAATCCAGAAATTTGGCTGTGCATCTATCATTTCTCCTCATTGTTGCATTTGGTGTGTAGACTGAAGTTATGTATACTCTGCAAAGTACTCATGTCTGTAAACTGATTTGCCTATACATTGCCTGGACATATCACCTACAACACAGTTGTTGGAGGTAGGCTGGCTGTGGGCCTGTTGGTTATATTGTGTTTATGAGTTACTGTTTTGGGACTTATTATTGTTTTTTTTACTCTTATATTTAGGACCAGGGGTCGAAATTGAACCCAACAAACACAAATGTTGGTATAATTTTAATAAGAGAGCATTTACAAATTTAGTAAAATGTTGCGCTGTTATTGTATTGTATTTTGTTTAAAAATAAGTTCCTGAAAAAGTCAAAAAGTCTTGATGCAATAAACAAATGTATGTAGAATTCGTATGCATTTAAAACCTAAAACGGGTCGGTCACGACCCTAACACTAGAGGAAGGTTAAAACTGCCAAAGATGCTGCAGAGATCCTTCACCTGTCTCCACTCTCTATAGGTCAACACCCGAGGATCTGCATTACTGCTAGTCAGGCCATGCGACATTTCATACTGCATAATGGCATTACGCTGCTACCATAATCGCTGGAGCATGTGGAGGGTGGAATTCCAGCGTGTTGCCACATCACATATGAAACAGTTGATGGAGAGTCCCAGATGACGCTGCAACGCTGCCAGTCGTGCCGAAGCAGGGTGCGAACGCCGGAAGTGTGGGCTAAGACCCCGAGCCTTCCTCAGCAGACAGTCAAGACCCAGGAAGCGCTTGAGAAATTTCTGCACAACCAGGTTTATGATGTGTGTCAGTCAACGGATATGCAAAAATCTACCGATCTTAAGAGCAGCAAGGAGATTGCGTCCATTGTCGCACACCACCTTGCCTGGCACCAGGTTCTTAGTACCCAGCCACTGGTCGGTTTGAGTGTACAGAGCCATCCACAGCTCTTGACCTGTGTGTCGACAGTCTCCAAGACAAATTAATTTGTGAATGGCCTGGTTTCTCTTGGCACGTGATGCTACCCGTCGAGGTTGGGGATCTAGACTCTGCACCATCCCAGCAGTGTGGAAGACTCTTGGTCGAGCCCGAAACCCATCACCAGAAGCACTGTCATCCACCAAACTAACCCAGTGAGCAGTCAGTGAGATTTAACGCCCTTGACCATGCTTACTAGTCCATGTGTCTGTAGTGAGATGGACTTTGGTGGACACAGATGCAGCCAACGCGCTGGAGATCTTTTCTGCAACGTGGTGGGCCAGGGCAGGGACAGCTTTTCTGGCAAAGAAATTCCTACTCTGCATTTGATATTGGGGGCATGCCAGATGTGGTGGAACCCATTTGTGACCACCAGGAAAAAAGCAACATTTCCAAGATCAATAGCCTGGCAATGTCGACATTCAGGTTTTTGGCTTTGGGATGGTTGGGGTGAAAGCATTTCTTTTGCTCCCACACCTGGTACACAGAAGGCTGGCTGCTGGACTGGCTGCTGTATGGTGTGCAGGTCACACTGGTGGAAGGGGAAGGTGTAGGCTGTGTTGCTGGTGGTGAGAATCGGTCATCGGTATCTGGGACTGGGGATGGTGCTTGCTCATACTGCTCCGGCACATCGGCAGCAGAAGACCACTTGGACTTGGAAGTGGTGGAGGAGGAGGAAGCAGAAGATGTTGCAGTGGTTGGATGCCCTGGACCTGTGTGGCCTTTTTTATCAAAGCGACTCTTCCACAGCAATTCATGCTTTCCATGCATGTGCCTGTTCATACACGTGGTGCTTAAAATCTTTTCATTCTTTACTCTACTGACGCGCTGACGGCAAATCCGGCATATGACATCAATTGGCAAATCTGAGGCTTGATCGAAAAAGGCCCAGGCTTCACAAGTCCTGGACCTCTTCGACTGTGAAAACCTAGTCCCCCGGGTGTTCCCTTTTTTCCACCACTGACCACGGCTGGTGAAGTAATTCAGCGGACTTGTCACCGCCCCCCTCCCTTTCTGGGGCCGGGACCCGCACTGACACTACCCCATCACCTCCTCACCCACGATGACGCCCACCAGGTGCTCTCAAAAGACCATTTGGATCTGCAATGTCTCATCACCACGGGTGACTCCTCTCCCTACAGTCTACACCCCTCAAGCTGCGGCTAGAAACCCACGGGCACTGCGAGGCATTGCTGACCGTGGGTATTTCTGCCGACGACCATTTTCCTTCTTTTTCTCTGAGGACTCAGCGTTTGGGGCCAAAGCAGACAAAATCGTCCTCTTTGCCTCTTGATCTTTTAAATGCCTTCTGACCCCCAACGCTTGTGTGATCAAATAGCTCTTCAGAATAGGGATTATTTGGAGGGGCTGTAATTGGGTTTTTTACATTCACCCGGTTTGTTTCAGGTTGGGACTAAGATGAATGATATTCGTGGCCATGACTGCAAGTTCTGATAACCACTGAAGAGCAGATTGGAGATGCTGTTCAGTCATGAGACTAACAGGGAACTGACAAGCATGACCCCTACTCCTCGCTGTCGATTTCTCCTTGTGTGTTTCCAAGTACTGGAAAGGGGTCCTTGTCTTGTACCTCTATTTTCCCTTCCTAGAACCTCCTTGCTCGCTTTCCACCCCCTAGTTCTCACCCTGTTTTAAAAGATAAATATTATGCCTGCACCTGCATAAGATATTTTTTAATAAAAAAAGAGAGAAGTGTATATATGTTGGATCCAATAACGCACGGATTTTTTAGCGTTTTTGTGGACTTAAAATCGGGGAAAAAACTTTTTTGGGATTGAGTAAGATTTTTCAACAGAGAGAAATCTATTCCTGGATAGTACGTATGACAATAACACACGGTATATTTGAAAGGTAGTTTACCCCCAAAACTGCCAAAAATGAACTTTTCTCCACTCAGTATAATTTTCACCAACCACTATTTAAAATATAGTACAGAGAGTGACCTGAAAATGCCGTTCACAAGACAATACAGTGAAATATATATAACATGGTCATGTGATTTTAGCAGCCAAATAGAGCCCTATACTTCAGCGATGACGTTTTTGACACTTCTCTGTGCTCTACACTGATTGGATGGCTGCCAAAAGTGCAGAAAGGCACTGAAAACTATTAAAATGGGGTGTCGAACGCCATAGTGAACTCGAACATTTACTCAAACGAACAGTAAAATGTTCCGTTCGGTTCAAATTCAAGAAAATCGAGATGTTCGACTAGAACTTGACTTTTCTCGAATGGTATGATCGACACTAACCATGACCACATATGCTATGGTGTCCAGTGGTTGCAGGGAGCCCAGTCAGGTGCAAGAACAATGTACTGTACCTCTTTGTAGGGAACATGTTGGTGGTGGCTATCTGTTATGTAGCACTAACATGTCGGTTGGCTGATATATAGCACTATTGCTACTTTAATTGTTGCTATTTATGGTGCTGTTTCAGTGTCCTGTCACTAAGAGGTAGCTTTATGAAATCCAGTTACACTCCTGCTCCACAGAGGTTACAAATATTTCATCTCCATGGTCCTCATAATAATAATAATAATCTTTATTTATATAGCGCCAACATTTTCCGCAGCACTTTAGAAATTCAAGGGTAAACATACAGACATTACACATTAAAAGAACTTACAAATGAGACACAAGGTGTGAGGGCCCTGCTCGTGAGAGCTTACAATCTATTAGGGTGTATGGGTGAAACATACGGTAAGAAATGCTAAGTTTACAATGATCCGGCCATGACACCAACCAACTACCTTTCATAACCAGTTCTGCTGATTATTGGTGACTGGTAACTGACCAGATTTTGTAAATGCATAAATCAATGATGGGCAATGTTGAGGTTCATACAGCTACAAGGCAGATAATGGAGCAGAAGACCACACTCAAAAGCTCATAGAATGTATCGGATCTCACTAATTTGCAAGGTCTTTGTGCAATTACTAGAAAAAGGTTAGATGGCTTCAAATGTAAAGTGAGAGAGCCGATTAAATAAATGACTTTGAATGCTATGTCCACCATTCACAACCATTTTGCTCCAATTTTTAAATGGTCTTGTTTAAAAGTTGTTTTTTTTAATAGTTTTACTGTCTGATTCTGATAATACTCCCTTCTGTTTAAGTATGACTACATTTTGCTTGCTGTCTGTGACCACATGGAAGCATAGATCAGCATAGCATTGAAAGTACAAGGCAATAGGATCTTTTATTCAACACTAATTATAAAGATGCCACAAGCTAGTTCTGTAGCTCTGTTTACCCCCGATTTTTCATATTCCATGTCACGAGTTGTGCCCAGCATATATGTCCCTTGATCTACTAGCTTTCCCAATCTGCAGTGGGTTCGTCCTTAAGAGGTGCTTCTCTTTGATTTAAAGGTTCACTGTGCACCACCCAGCTTTCCCATACTATGGCATGTTAGCCCTCACCTTGCTTGCAGGTTGTTGATGTTCCTCATAAAGTTATGAGCTATACCCAGTGTTCTGATCTCTGGCTTGTATCTGAATACCCATTTGTCTGCTGCATGCCCGTTAGCTTCTGCCTGCGACTCAACTGCAAACATTACATTAGCTGTCATCGCAGATGATCATGTCGGGGATAGTGACCTGGAAGGTTCCTGCAACAAAGTCACATCCCTTGTACGTTAAAAGGTAAAATCCAGGTGAATACCTGGGCTCTATTCCTCGGCATGGTTCTGTGCTCATGGCTGACCCAGAGGATCCATCACCTGTCTCTGGTGAGCATTACATCCAAGAGATGAAAAATCAAGGCATACTATAAGGAATATAGAATGCCATATTATGGAACTATTCCTAATGGTGTCACAGAGAGTATCTACAGGCCCATGCCTTCAGGAACTCTGTGTTCCACTTAAAGGGGTTGTCTCACTATAAAGATTTGTTTTTATGTTAAAGATCTTGCATAAACAAGTCACTTTGCAATATGTTTCCATTAACAGTATCCTACCTATTCCTAGCTATCCCCTCTTGTATGAGCTGCATCAGCTCTTTAGGTTGCTATAGCTACAGACCTGTTTGATCTATCCTGATAGGCTGCCAGCCTGGTCGTTATAACTACAGACCTGGCTTCTACTGCAGCCTAGTAGAAACCAGTAAGCATGCCCCTGAATTCAAAATGAAAACAAGAAAACAGGACTGAGGTGAGATAAATCGATGTAGTAAGACAACCTCTTTAACATTGTCCGGGCACCTGATTTGCCACGTACGGTGCTGAGACTTATTTCACTCACTTTACTGTGCTAACAAAATACTATAAATAATGTACATTCATTCCCCCAGTTGTAAGATGCATCACTTCAGCTCAATATAAATTGGTGGTCTGCCTGTCATAATAATATGCATTAGTGTGTGATTTTAATAGATCGAAAATAAAGCAAACATCACCATTCATAGTTGGCAGAAGCCTTTATGCCTAGAAGTGTATTTTTCAATCTTTTCCTTGTAAATGTCTTCAATAAAAATATAGAATCTTATAAGTTATAATCTCTTGTTATTAAAATACATCACATGCTATGCTTAAAAGGCTTCTCTGCTTGAAAGAATGTGTGCAAGACAACACAAACATCCTTCCTCATTATCCAAACGATTTTCCTGATGAATAGCAGGCACATCTTATTATCTGTACAACTGAATGCTCATTGCTATTGATTTCACATAATATTGTTAAGGGCAAGGTGAAACCAGTCTAGTTATCTGTTTCCTTTCATACTAGTGAAGGTCATAAGATAATGCTGAACATAAGGAAACATGTCAACTGTACAGATATGATGCTATTAAAATGTGTAAATGTGATATTTCTCATATATGTTCAATAATTCATGTCCACTTCTTGTTATTTGAAACTTTGCTCTGGCCATGATGGCCCAAAATACTCTTGATCATGAAAGTGTTAATTATCTATTAGCTTTGTAGAATGTATCTATTATACATACGTATTTTGGTATATAATTTGAATTTATTTACAAGTTACTCAACTGAATGTTATTTGTAATATATCAAAACTGAACAGTACATGTGCCTTGACCGTATAATGCAACCTTTTTCTTTTAACATTGTGTGTTGTTTGTCATGCTCAATATGTTATAGGATTTACTTGTGGAAGATAATCCTAAATCCCCACAGGGCTGGAAGTTAAGCTAATGATGGAGGATACCCAGCAAAGAAACAAAAAAGTTCAGTGCTTGCCCACAGCGTTGGTACTGAGCCACAAAAGAAATGATGCATAAGATTAATGTATGAAACCCACATTGTGTTTGCAAAGAAGGACATCACACTCAGTGAAATATATATATATATATATATTTATGTAAAATATATATATGTGCGTGCGTGTATTATGTTTTGTGGTTTGTATATGTCGTAAATTCTTAACAGCTAATCCTGTGACTAAATAGTAAATCTGATGTAAGTATTTGCATACTGAACTGCTCAGGGAGTACATATTTAAAAATATTTGTAACTGCTTGAAGGTATTCACATTGGAATTATTACTATTACTAATTAATATTCTTAAAATGATGAAGACTTTTATAGAAATTTTTTACTTTGCTTTTGCAGTAGAAAACTCCAGTTACATATTATATAAACATCATGTAAGTGCATAGATTATACCCACAATTTTTAAGTATAAAACAGAATGAAGGTTGATAAAGAAACTGCTGGTCATGGATAATTTTTGTTAAAAATACTAAATAGAATTAGGGTTCTCACGGCTGGCTAATATAGACTGTCACGGGGAAATGTCAGATAATCATAGCTCTCAATGAGAGCTATGAATTACTGTATTTGCTGTCCGTACTTCTGGTGTATTGCAGTGCAATTACGCTCTGAAATATGGACCGCAAATACGCCATGTGAACATACCCTATCTGCTAGGTTTCAGTTATACACATGATTTTGTAAAAGATGTTTTCTGTGATGGTTTTTGTAGCATTATTTTAGTCAATCATATTGTGGCCAGATATTACATCAACGTCTGTAGTGAAATATCAAATATACTCCAAACAATGTATCTTAACTAAATGAGTTAGGCATTTTTAAATTACTGAAAAACTCCAGAAAAATGTACAAAATGTTTACTAATAACCCTTGTACATGCAATGAAAATGTCACGAGCGGTCCCGCAGCCCCCCGGTCAGGCTGCGGGCGCACTCGGGCTTCTGCTGTTCCCCCGCCGTCTGGGACGAGTAGTGCCGCGGTCCGCGTATCGGGCTGCGGGTGCACTCGCTCCCCTGCACAGCCCAACTTACCTGACCATGCTCCTGCATCCCTGCGACTTCTCTGCCAGCCGGTGCGCGCGTCCCTGCTCCTTAGGGTGTGCGCGCGGCGGCTCTCTTAAATTTAAAGGGCCAGCTCGCCGGAAATTGGTTATTGCCGGTCGCTGACCCTATATATGGTGGTTTCTTCTGGAACGTCCCCACCGGATCTTTAGTGCCCTCTAGCCTATTGTGAAAGCGTCCCTTGAGTCTCCGTCATTACTGTGTACCGTACCTCCTCGCTTACGTCCCTCGACCTCGAACCTGTGCCGCCTGTCCTGACCTTACCGTCTGTCCCCGATTACGCCTCGTCTCATGATTCTGTACCGCGCTACATCTTGGCCGCCGCCACAAGCAAATCACACCAGTGGAAGCGACCTGGTAGATTCCTGCCGCAGCAAGTCCATCCCGCTTTGCGGCGGGCTCTGGTGAAAACCGGGTTCTAGTTAGACTCCGCTCCCTGGTGTGGCTTACACCATCGCTTGTGGTGGTCCAGCGGATCCACTACCATGCCCGTGACAGCGCTGACATGTTTCGGGCATCACATCGCCCTTAGTCGTAGCAACAAGTGAACTATTTTGAAATATATTAATTGTAATGCTTGCTTTGTCATATATATGGTTCGTTGCACACTCTGCAACTTATCATATATAGGAAGCACCACAGGAAAACTTAAAATGCGTTTCTTAGAACATCTCTATGATATTAAAAATAACACAGAGAGAAATAAATCCAATGTCTCTCAACACTTTATTGATAAACATAATTCTAACATAGCCGGCTTACAAGTTATAGGCATAGAAAGAGTTAATAAGAATCAATGAGGTGGGAATCTTGAATATATCTTGCATGATAGAGAGGCTTTCTGGATGCTGACATTAGATACCATCGCTCCAAAGGGCCTAAATCTTCGTAGGGAAACTATGTTACACTTCTAAAGCTTCGCTTCTCCCCTTGGTGTCTTTTAACATTGTTTCTCTTTATTTACAAGCAAGTATGCGGTATTCTTATTCTTTGTTCATATGATCATGCGCAATAAGTGACCTCATTCGTGGAGCGCATTTGCGTTCCACGATGTGGGACTTCCTTCTGTTCGTCTTTCCGGTTTCATTGCCGAAGACGGCACATACACGCGGTTCCAACATGAGGAGTTCAATTCCTGCGCATCATATACATTTTAGGTAAGGAAAATTGTTTTCAGGTGTTTATTATGCTGTGTCCTTAATTGTTTTTACTTGCACTATAAAGAGGCATGTTTTTCATTCACGTGTTGCTACGACTAGGGGCGCTGTTACGCCCGAAACATGTCAGCGAACTAGTGATTTGTTCTGTTCCATGCCACACCGGTAACTATCTTTGCACTATATTTTTATGGTAATACTTCAATAACATTTTTGGTATTTTGTCATACTCCAGTGCCGATCATTTGGACTTTCTTTTACCTATACAGTTACGTGCACATCTTGGAGCACGGTCTGAGCACGGAGTTCTTGAGATTAACTATTAGGTGAGCTGATTTACTCTGTTTTCATTACAAATACTGTATACAGGAACTTACTCTTTAAGACCTTCTTCAGGATGAAATTTTTATTTTTTTATGGGGCAACTGGCTTCTGCCTACAGGTGCTTTCATAGTGATGTTTTGGTGCATTTTTTTCACTTGCTGTACTGCACAGCAATTGAATTGCCTTTATTACCAGCGAGCTTCTTTCTGTTTTCTAAACTGTTTTGAAAGATCTTACAAGTGAGTCAACAATTATTGTGTTTGAAGTCTTGCGGATTCTAAACCAAGTAATTGTTTACTAACTTGTAACACCTTTTCAATCAGTTAAGTTAACTGAAATAAACTTACTGGTAATAAAGGCAAGTTTAATTGCAGTGCAATGTATGAAGTGAAAAACCACACCAAAACTGCACCATGTGAAAGCACCTTCAGGTGCATTTTTTTCAGTACTGCACAGCTGTGAAACTGCCTTCATTACTAGCAAGCTCCTTCCAATTTCAGAAATTGTCTGGTAAGGGATTGTAGGTGAGTAATTAATTATTGTGCTTATAGTTGACAAGAGTATAAGGGTGCTTTCACACAATAGGCGACATGTATGAACAGGATTTACGCCTGTTTTCTGGCGTATCCTGCGCCTCACTGGCTCGAATCCCCTGTCGGACGCAGGGATGCGATGTTAGGCGCAGCCTTCGCCACTTTCGGCTGCGCCTCACATGACGGGGGCGTGTAATGGGCGCGGTGTGGGCGTTCAGGGGCTGGACGCGGCGCGTTCGAAAACTCTGAGGCATGTATGATCGCGGGTCGGCAAAGTGCGGCGCATTGCAGCGCTCGCCAGCCCTGACAGGCAGACCTATTGATTCTGGTCTAAATGTTTCAGCGGAGGCAAGTAACGAGAACGTAACATGAGAGGAAACTATAAAAGATCGCAAAATAAATCTCGGCGCTCACTCCGTGGCAGGGAGTATGATTCCAAAAAATTTGCTTTTATTAGGTGTAAAAACATTATCAAAAAAGAGCTCAAAAACCTTTCAAAAAAAAAACACTTTCCAAAATCTAGAACGGCACTACATCGGGAATTAGGATCTTGAAATTGCCGGGAAATACAGTAACCCAAAATCTGTAAGCGCTTGTCATTGGTCGGCAGAAACCAGCCAATCAGAATAAGAGCGACAGTGACCCATTAAAACCTATGGAGAAGTATTGACTGTCACGGACCTGGACATAGAAGGTGGATCCACTGGACCACCGCAAGCGATGGTGTAAGCCACGTCAGGAAACGGATCTAAGTAGGTCCCGGTTTTCACCAGAGCCCGCCGCAAAGCGGCATGGACTTGCTGCGGTGGGAGTCTACCAGGTCGTTACCCCTGACGTGACTTGCTTGCGGTGGCAGCCAAGGTATAGCGTGGTGCAGAATTGTCAGGCAGGCTCAAAAGTCGGGACAGGCAGAAAGGTCAGGACAGGCGCTCAGGTTTTGGTGGTCGTGGACAGGAGTAGGTCAGGGCAGGCGGCAAGGTGCGTGGTCGAGGAACGAAGCTAATGGTACGGTACACGGTAAAATCAGAACAAGGCTTGGAACGCTTTCTCTATAGGGTGAAATGGCACTAAAGATCCGGCAACAGCCCAGGGAAAGGGGCAGGCTTAAATAAGGGCAGTGACCGGCAATAGCCAAGTACCGGTACACTGGCCCTTTAAATCTCAGAGTGCCGGCGCGTGCGAGCCTTAGAGATCGGGGACGCGTGCGGTGGGAGGCTGAGGCAGCAGCAGGAGCGCGGCCGGAAAGTAGAGGGGAGCTTGGCCGGGCCGGTGAGGGCGCCCACCGCCCGACATGCGGGCGGCGGTGACCACGGGTGTGGGGTCGCGGGCCCACCCGTGACATTGACCAATCAAATTCAAAAGCGGGACAGTTCAAAATACAGTAAAAATGCAGAAAAGAGCTGATTGGTTGAGCTAGCGGGGGCTTGGCAAACCTGCCAATCAGAAAAGGAAGCGACAGGAACCCATTATAACCCATGAAAAAATATTGACCAATCAAATTCAAAGCGAGACAGTTCAAAATACATAAAAATGCAGAAAAGAGCTGATTGGTTTTAAGTAGTGGGGGCTTGGTAAACTCAGCCAATCAGAGCGCGAGCTAATTCTCCTATTAAGTCTATGGCCAGATCGGGCAATGAAATCTCGGCCCCTCAGCGCCGTGCAGCATGGAGTATAATTAAAAAAAAACGTTTTCTATTAAGTGTAAAATTTACTGAAAAAGAGCTGAAAACCCTTCTATAAACATAAACAATCAAATCCCCAAAAACGCGTTTTTTTTGCCGAGACCCGCTACATCAGGAATTGGGTATAGAGAATTGGGAAATACATAATTCAAATTTCGTAAGCCTCTCATTGGCGGCAAAACCAACCAATCAAATAGGGGCGACATAACCATTATAAGCTAGGAGAAGTAGGGCCAAACAAATTTAAAGGCGGGGGCAGTTCAAAAAACAGTAAAAAGGGAAAAAAGCTATTGGTTAGCCCAGCGGCAGAATGAATCCACCAAACAATGTAGTGCCATTTTTAGTGGAGAAAGAAGGCGCGATAGAAAAAGGGGCCCTAAAAGTTATTACTGCATGGGGAAAATTCTATACTGTATTGGTTGGGGGGAAAAAAGGGGGCGCCATCTTAGCCAAACACGGCTGAGCTACCTTTTTCCCAAAAGTTCAGGGGGGAAAAAAAATGCAGACGGCCTTTTTGTGATTGGGTTTAAAATAAAAGAGGGGGCCGGGTTTTTTGGGCCCAAAGGGGGAAACAGCGACCTATTAAAGGGTTTTCTAATGCAATCTATAATAAAACTGTACATGAAAAAACAAATGATAAACCCCCCAAGTTTACCGATCTGTAATAAAATGAACAAAAAATAGGGGGGACGAAAAAAAAAAAAAATTCAATAAAATTTATTTTATTTTTTTTATTTTCCGTTAGCCAAATCAAAAGATGGGTTTAACAAAATAAAGAAAAAAAATGAATTTTTTGAATTAAAAATTTTTTTTTGTTACCCCCATATTTTTTGATCATTTTATATACAGATCGGTACAACTTTTGGGGTCTTATCATTTGATTTGGCCATGACGTTTTTATTACGGGGTTTCAAAAAACCCAAAAATCTTTCTCCCCCATTTTTCCAAAAAACCCCTGCCTCTTTTAACTGGGTTTGGTTTTTTGCCGACCAATTAGGGAACCAAAATTTAATTATGAAAACCCGCAATTCCAAAATCCAAAAACCCCGAGTTGGGGCCCTTCGATTTTTGGAAAGGATTTTTTTTTATGATTTTTTTTGTAGGTTTGAACCTTTTTTCAGAAATTTTTTACACCTATTTAAAAAATTTTTTGATTCATACCCATGCTCACAGACACTTTTTTTGATTTTTTCCTGTTTTCCCCCTCCCGTCTCAAAACGGAAAAACTGTTCGCGCAGTCCCGCACGGCAAGGGCCGCGGGCTTTTTTCTGCAAAAAAATCACCAAAAACGCACTTAAAAAGCACTGAGTCAAAACACTTTAAGGGTGCTTTCACATAATGCAGTTTTGGTACAGTTTTAACTGCACTGCAATTAAAAACTGTTTGGAAAGCGAGTAATCAATCAGTGGGGTTTGTAATCCACAAGACTTCAGAAAACAGTCTTTTTTAATTAAAATTTAAACCCCTTTTCCAAAAACAATTTAAAGAACAGAAAGAAGCTTCAAAAATAAAGTCTTTACTTGGAGCGCAGTTTAAAACTGCCCCAAAAAACTCCCACTTGTGAAAGCACCCTAACACAATAATTGATTACATACTTTAAAACCCCTTTTTCCCACAAAATTTAAAAGAAATTGAAAGGATTTTGGGGGCCCCGGGGGTAAAAAAGCATTTCACAGCTGAAACCATTTTTTTTAAAAAACCAAAAAACGCCCCATTGAAAACCTCTTATTTGGGTTTTGTCTTTCTTTAAATTCAATACACCAGGGTAAGGCACCGTTCACACTGCGTTTTTTCAATGTTACACTTGGATAGGTTTTGGAGTAGAAACGTAGACCAGGATAAATGTACACAAATGTATGAATTTATATGTATGCATCACCATTATTTAAAACGTAACATAACCCTAGCTAGGTTTGGGGTTTTGTTTAAAAACGTTTATGCACTTAAAAAAAATTATAAGTTTTTTTAAAAAATTTTTAACTTTTGTCAATAAAATCCCACGTAAAAAAAATTTTAAAAATGTAATGTGTTTTAAAAGTATGCAAACCCCCTTTTCATTTACGTTTGGGATACGTCAGTCATAGACTTTAATTTAAAAAAAAAAAAAAGAAAAGGTATGGGGTTTTACTTTGTGGGAAAAACAGAAACGTGGGGACAAACCCAAACTTTAAATATGCGTCCAAAAAAAGTATAAAAAGCAAACATCAAATGAAGTCAAAAAAATAAGCTACTAAATGGGCTATACATTTCTACCTTGTAAATCACTGGAAAAAAGTCAACTAAGCTTTTTATACGATTTGTACCTTTTAAGAAACAACCCAAAAAGGCGTGTGGAAACCCCCCTTATAAAGTTGGAGTTGATTGTTCTGTTTCTTTTTTTAGTCTTTAAATTTTGTAAAAAAAATGAACTAAAGTCCCGGGGTTTTCATTAAAAAACAAGAGACAAAATTTCACCTACTATTCAAAACCCGAATTTTGAAAACCAAAAACCAAGTAGATCAAAGGGGGGAAAAAAAAAAATTTTAATAAGGGGACTTTTTTAGTACCTTTTTCAAAGTGTCTTTAACTCAATTTGTTTGGTGTATTTTTTTTTGTATTATAGTCTGTACTCTAACATATAATACACTATGTATAAAAAGCCATATATATGGTATAGCTAGAATTGTACCGACCCTTAAAATAAAGCTATCAAGTTATTATGCTGCATAGTTAAAACAGAAGAAAAAAAAACATTGGCCAAATTGCTGTTTTTACCACCCACCTTCTTAAAGGGGTTTTGCTGCGAAGTAAAACTGAAGTGGAAACCTTGCAAATGAAATAACAAACATTTTCACCATTCATTATTATTAAAAATTGTGTACCGTTTTTGTTTTAGCTGCTCCTTTAGTGATCTATTGTTTACAGCTCGTCTCCAGGGCATATGACCAGGGCTGAGAGCTCCTCACTCCTGGTCAGACATGTTCAGACATCACCTCTCCTCTCAGGCAGCTGCTGAATGTTCAAACCCCAGGTGCTGTCACTCTACTCCTGTCCTCTGTACTCCTTAGTAATTAATCAAACAGTGCAAATAAATTAAAAAGAAACCTCATTGAGGTATGTGATTTGATAAAGAGAAAAAAAATCCACATGCTTGGTTCCTGCAGGGATTGGAACCTTGTGCTGTGAAGCAAAAACTTTACCTCTCAGCTACTCACAATGCTTTACATAATCAGACCTTTCTTTGACTACAGAAGAAAGGCATGGTGATGTCATCCTGCAGGGTCACATGATATGCAATTCAAACAAATCGCACCCCCTTCCGAGCACACAGAGCTGAAGAGCTGGATACAGGAGGTATGAAATGAGATCGTGGAAAAAACCCCTTTAAGTTATTTTTCAATAAATAAGCCTTCACAGTTCTTTGAAGTGTCTTGGGATATGCGACACAAAAATATTTTTCTTTATCATTTTTATTTTTAAGCGTTTGTGTTATGCAAAGTAAAAAATAAAATAAAGCATAAGCTGTTAAAATGTATAATGGAAATCATAATGCCATAACTAAAAGAAAAAAAAAACTTTGGCAGAATTACTGTATTTTTATTCCCCACCTGAACTAAAATAATAACAGTCAGTCAGTCAGTTATATGCATATACCCTAAAATCAGTGCACTAAAAAGATAAAACTTGTTCTGCAAAAATAAGAAAGCCTTCATATGGCCATGTCAAAGGAAAAATCGAGAATGTATATATCTTGGAATGTAACAATTAAAAAAAGAACAAAAAAAAAAAACAACTGCATGGCCAATGAGGCCTAAAATAAGTTGGTCACTAAGAGGTTAGATGTAACTGAACCTTGTCTAAAATCAATGATTAAACACGTGAAAAATAAAATGTCGAAAAATTAGAAATACAATTTCCAGATCAAAGTTGCTCTAGATAGAGGACCAGGGGGTATAAAGTATTAGCTAAGACTAGTATCCACAGAATAGGGGAATCATATCAGCTGAGGGCAGACAAGCACAGGAAAAGATCAGAAATCACAACAGAGCCTTGGGCACGACTAAATAGAAACCACTAGACTGGGAAATGGGATTGACAGCCACTGAACATGGCAACTTGATAAGCCTGGGGCTGGATTAACTATAATAAACCAACAATGACAATGGCATTATATAGGATGTAAACAGTAGCGATGAGCAGAACAATGTCCCTCAACAGAGACTGTATAACAAATAGTGTGATGGGAAATGTCTAGATTTGAGTCCAAAATCTATTACCAGAATTCTACCTCTCAAGAGTGAGAATATTAGGGTGGTTGGAAAAGAGAAGAATGTGGATTTGCAGAATTATGTTACACAAATAGTAGAAACTCATCTACTCATTCAGCTAAAACTGCTCCCATATAGATCTTCTTTTTAGAGAAATATTTTTATGAATTTTTTAATTTTTGGAGGGCTTGTGTTAAGTCCAATATATCTTCCTTTCTAGAATTATTTTCCTAATTGAATATCTGTGGTGTTACTTTCAGTGCAAATAGTAATGCAAAGAAATAAGAATAATGATAGTAAATATTGTAACCTAGGGTAATACATCATAACAAAATATTCTATACTCTGGTAATCACCAATTTCATCATTCAGTTATGTGGTATAACATATGCTGGAACTGGAAAGTAACTAGTAGCTTTAACATGTTCTCACTTCATATAACCAACAATGAGATTTGTGTGCTTTAATTGTCTCATATACAATTAATCATTTTCTTGATGAGTCATTTGGTTGTTTAAAACAATTATGTATTGATCACAAATCTTAACCTGGCTGATATGAGAGTTAGTAGATTTTCAAGTCTGGAGTGTTTGCATGGGAACAAGCAGGCTGTTGTGTTGAAACAGCAATCTGAGTTAGTTTACTTAAGCAGTTCTTTACTAGAAAAAGTATAAACAATCATTTTCCCATAGAATAAGTCCATTAACATGCAGCCACCTAAGTGAGAGCTGGTTACTTCGTATTTTAGTAATTAACAGCAGTGCTGACCAACAATTACCTAGTTGCAAGCAATGCCCTAGGGAATTCTTAAAATCCAATTCAATTCCCCTATAATTCACCTTTCCAGTTTACACATGCTTTTTTCCAGTGTTCCAAAACATATCTAAAATGACAAATAAAAAGGTAAAATTGCAGAAAGCACTTGCCTTGCTGAATAGAATTCAATGGTACCTGACTATAGTGGCTAACTTCCAAATCCACCCAAATGCAATAAAATTTCCCGAGATTTTTTATTTACTTATTTATTTATTTCCGATTTTTTTTTTTTCATGTCATGAGATCACTATCAGAGTATAGACATAGCAGAAGTAGCATCATTTCAGGCTATAAAGCCCTTCCTCAGGCTGTGGATGGTGTAATATGGCAGGATGCAAAGCTAGATTCTGCAGAAGCAATTACAAATAATGACCTGAGCTGTAACCTGGTGGTAATGGAATTGAATAATATACATTTTATGCCTTTTTTGGTGTTTATCTACATGTGTTTTAAAAGCATGTTTTATTTTGTGACATGTATATGCATTTTCCTGCTGTTTTTTTGTCCTGCAGATAATCCTAAGAAGAAAAAACACCAAGAACCAAAATGTTTGTGTATTCAGACGCAAAAATATTTTACTGTAAACGTTAAAGCAACAGCTGAATCAAACTGCTCGTATTTTTGTCAAATTTGAATCCGAAACACAACACTAATGCAGATGCACTACAAAAGTAAGGTGAATTCAAGGGGTGTCCCCACCATAGACTTTAATGGTAGATTGATCAGATATACCAGGGGTCTTCAAACTGCAGCCCTCCAGCTGGGGGGAAACTACAACTCCCATCATGCCCACTGTTATAGATTATATAAATGCATGATGGGAGTTGTAGTTTCCCAACAGATGGAGGGCCGCAGTTTGAAGCCCCCTGATATATACCATCAAAGTTTGGTGGGTGCAGGTCCCACCTTAAAGACCCGCACCTATCTTGAAAACGGGCCCCCAAAAGTATTGGTTTAGAATGGAGATCCAGTTGCGAGTGTGCATGACTCTCCATTCTGTTCCATGGGAGTTCTGAGTACAGTCAAACACATGGCTCTTCTGTACTCAGAGCTCCCACTGAACAGAATGAAGGGTCGTGTGCAAGCATGACCGGCTTTCCATTCTGAGGTGATACTTTCGTGGAGCCCATTCCACAGATAGGTGTGGGTTTCAGAGATGGGACCTATGGCTCCCATCAGACTTTGATGGTGTATCCTATTGCTATACAATAAAAGTCTATGGTGGAAACACACCTTTAACCAAATAATCAATTTACAACCAACATGGTTGCACTTCTTGCCAATATCTCTAATTATTTATATTTTAAATCTTTACACGGTATGTTCTTCATTACACAACTCCTTGTAGGCTCATAACAATTATTTAGAGTCAATCGTTTTTAACTGGAAGTAGCCTTCAGAACCCTGTGCAGACAGCAAAAATCAGTTCTAAGTGGGAACTTATCCTTCTGATAAGTACACAGAGCTGATCCTGAGTCACCTTGGAGACCAGGCTGCACATCTGGTATATCCACACTCACTGTCTTTGAGATACATTTAAAGTTGCCCCTGAAGAGACATCTTACCTGCAGCCTGTGCTTAATTGTACATCAGATATTGTTAGCAACACCACATGGTTGTGCAGTCTCAGTTGCATTACGTTCAGGAATAAAACTTGCTTATCTATTTATGTTAGCAACATATGTGAATGTCATTTATTACGCACATATGGAACTTTGAAGAGCTTTGCAAACACCATTTTCAGTGTGTTATTGCTGTTAAAGATGCATTTCCACTTCCAGCACAATGTCAACATAATAATTCAGCCTTACTGAAGCACCTCCTCGTTGCTGAAGAACTGGATTACCTGCAAGGTTATATGCGTTCAAGTATTGTTTGCATTTCATAGCAGGACCGTTTTTCCAGGATGGAGTTTTTCCTCAAACACTCGTCATGGAACACTGATAGTAGTTGCACGCCTCCTGCAACTGAGACTAATGCTTTTAGTAATAATCTATTGGCTCTGCTACAAAGTAAAATAACTTAATAGCTCTTTGGAAATCCATTTGACATGATTTGACCTTTCTTGTTGGTAACCGGTACCATTAGGAGCCAATATTTAATAATCATGCTGCCTGAAAACATCTTCACAATGACTGATAGTTTATGGGTTTTATGCCTTACTTTTGTCATATGAAGTTTATAGGGCTTTAACCACCATAGAGACAAACACACTGCTCGGCTGTACTCGGAACTCCCATGGAACAGAATGGAGAGTTGTGCGCCAGCGTGACCGGCTTTCCAGTGTGCTCTGTAACTTTTGGGGACCCATTTCCGAGATAGGTGCATGTCCCAAAGGCAGGACCCGCACCTATAAGAATTTGATGGCATATCCTAGAGATTTGACATCAAAGTCTATGAGAGTAAAGCCCTTTAACAGTATGCTCACACGGCGGAATTCAGTGCTGAAAATGTCAGTGCCAAATCAGCGTAGTTTCCTTGTCAGAAATTTAGGCAAGGAAATGACGCTGAATTTCTAAGGCAGATTTTCTGCCTCCTATACATTAGAATGTGCAGCACTTAAAATGCCTCAAGGAATCAACATGTCAATTCTTAGTCAGCAAAAACAACACGTGCTGAAAATAAGTATGTAAAATTAGCATCGTCTGAATGATCATGCCGTTTTTACATTTGAATCAAACATACAAAAACACAAATTCTAAACCATACCGGGGTAAGACCCCCCCCCCCCTCCCCCACACACACCTCTATTTGGTACACAGGCTAGTGACTCGCCAAAGCAATATAATAACAACAACATCACTAAGTTCACTTAGCAACTAGATAACAAATTAAATATAACCTTTATTAGAACAATTAAAATCCTATACTACCCCTACACACACCCTAAAAACTAACTAAAGCCCTATCCTAACCAAGAAGTAAAGTAGGGTAGCCGTCCCAATAAGGGCGCCTCTACTAGGAACCTGCAAACTAGCTACCAATCCCTACACTGTCCTCTCTCTTAATGATGACCCAACAACCCAACAGTATAGAGACTAAAAATATATCACTTATAGATATCGTACCAAGATATTCAAACCAAGATACATCTTAATACAAACATATCAAGAGATATATACCTCTGTGGAAATGATGCTCTAATTATAACTCAATCTGCCAAAAATCATAGCCTATACACAGCCTATATTACCTGTGTGGAATAGGCTGTGATTTTTGGCAGATTGAGCTATAATTAGACCATCATTTCCACACAGATATATATTGCTTGATATGTTTTTATTAAGATGTATCCTCGTTTCAATATTTTGGTCAGATATCTATAAGGGATATAATTTTAGTCTCTATACTGTTGGGTTGTTGGGTCATCATTAAGAGCGAGGACAGTGTAGGGATTGGTAGCTAGTTTGTAGGTTTCTGGTGGGGGCGCCCATATTGGGGTGGCTACCCTACTTTACTTTACTTTACTAAGGATAGGGCTTTACTTAGTTTTTAGGGTGTGTGTAGGGGTAGTATAGGATTTTAATTGTTCTAATAAAGGCTATATTTTAGTTGTTATCTAGTTGCTAGGTGAACTTAGTGGTAGTGTTGTTATGATTTTACATAGGGTATCATGGAGGTTAGTTTACTGTCAGATTGGACGCTGAGTCTTAGGCAGATTCAGCTGTTAATCGGTGTCCAAAATCGTCATTCAAATCCATCGTGTGAACATACCTTAACAGGTCTTCTGCAAAGTCCATTTAAACAGTTTACTAGATTAATAATATAACACATTGATAACAAATAGTATAATATACCTAATAAGAAAAATAGCAGCACGTTTCATTTAAGGGATTTTACCACAAAGACATTTCATGTCCTCTTGTCCTCTCTTCAGCTTTCAGTGTCTTCAAAAGGAGGAGTGTACAATTTGTTTGAACTGCATAGCATATGACTCAGTAGGATTGACATAATAATTTTCCTCACAATGTGCTGGCTCTAGTCAAGCAAAGGTATGTTTATGTAAAGTCAAGTAACCTAAAATACAAGAGTTAGGAGTGGTTAGCACTTCTGTCTTTCAGCATAGTGGTCCTAGATTCAAATCCCTAAAGGACTAAATATGTGTTTTATTCTCAGTGCACAAACCTGATTGAGGTTTCTTTTTTTAAAATTTATCTGCACAGTTTGACAAATTACTGAATAGTACAGAGGACATGAGTAGAATGACAGCACATGGAGTTGAACAGTGCTCAGCAGTGAGTGTGTGTGATTACTAGACAGGAATGACAGTAGCTGCATAAGAGGAAAGGTGATGTCTGAGCATGTGTGTCCAGGACTGAGGAGCTCTCCTCACTGTCGCATCCTCTATGGATGAGCTGTACTCCTATGAATCACTTTTACTTGGTGGGAAAACCCCTTTAAAGATGAGGCCAAAACCACAACCCATCCGCCCAACTAATGCCGCACATGTTTTTGGTATCTTGTATTGCCACCTGTAGCCAGATAGGGGTATAGTTTACAACTGCAGCAAAACTGCGCAAGGAATGTTCACACTTTAATAAGGTAGAATAGTCTACATAAACACAACTATGCAAAATGACAGTGAAATTACACTGGAAGATCAATACATGGCTAATGAACTTTAGTTCCATTAATCCTAGATGTCTAATAAATAATAGTGGTAGTCAATGTGTGTTTTATGTATCGGTAGCGAAGTGACAAACTGCAGACATAGAACTAACATGATATATGATATTGGCACTTTTGACACAGGCAATGATTTCTCTTAAACAGCTTAACCAAGTGATTGCCATAGAATTGGATGGCACATTACAGCATTTGTGTCATAAACTACTTGGTCAGTGTATTATAACATTTTTTTTATAAATGCAGTGTCATATAGACATTCAAGTACAATTAATTAATTTACACCATTGACTGAGGCTAATATATGTGTATTGCACATATATCTGGCTTATCCATTTTCTAAGATACATATGAATTTAAATTTCAAACCAACTTTGAAACATACAGTATAATTAGCTACTTAAATTCACTGATTAGCAAAAGGGTAACAATGTTTACAATTTTTAACTTCAAGGCTCAGTATCTCACCTTCAACTACAGCTTTGAACATGAGACTGCCATCATTTTATAAACTTATATAGATAAAAGCAGCACAGGCAATGCTTTAAAGATGAAGTGCACTCCTAAAAGACCAGAATCTTGGTCTAAATAGGAAAACCAAAGGGGAAAAATCTCTCCTTGAGGAGAGGAACCAATAAATTGGTCAGTGTGAAGGTTTACTTACCATTCAGACCTGACTGACTGTTTTGCATAAAGCAAAGGCTTATGGGAAAAGAGCTGAGGCGCTCCACAGCGCATTCTATTGGATGTAGTTATCCTCAGTTCACATGTAGCTCACAGGAGCCTAGCAATGTGAAAGGATTTGAGCCACATTAAGTTCAACTACAACAGCTGTTTCCAGGTAATTGCCCCTCATCAGTGCAGAACTGCTGGCTGGCTGGGTAGAGGCAAGAGTGGCTTTGTAAGGGGAAAAATATCTCCCTGAGGAGAGGAACCAATAAATTGGTCGGTGTGAGGGATTACTTGCCATTCAGACCTCACTGACTGTTTTGCATAAAGCAAAGGCTTATGGGAAAAGAGCTGTGGAGCTCCACAGCGCATTCCATTGGATGTAGTTATCCTCAGTTCACATGTAGCTCACAGGAGCCTAGCAATGTGAAAGGGATTTGAGCCAAACCAGTTAAGTTCAACTACAGACAGCTGTTTCCAGGTAATTGCCCCTCATCAGTGCAGAACTTGCTGGCTGGCTGGGTGAGAGGCAAGAGTGGCTTTGTAAGGGGAAAAATATCTCCCTGAGGAGAGGAACCAATAAATTGGTCGGTGTGAGGGATTACTTGCCATTCAGACCTCACTGACTGTTTTGCATAAAGCAAAGGCTTATGGGAAAAGAGCTGAGGCGCTCCACAGCGCATTCTATTGGATGTAGTTATCCTCAGTTCACATGTAGCTCACAGGAGCCTAGCAATGTGAAAGGGATTTGAGCCAAACCAGTTAAGTTCAACTACAGACAGCTGTTTTGGGGTATTTGCCCCTCATCAGTGCAGTGCAGAACTTACTGGTTGGCTGGTTGAGGGGCAAGAGTGGCTACGAAAGGTGAAAAATCTCTCCTTGAGGAGCTGAACCAATAAATTGGTCTGTGTGAGGGTTTACTTGCCATTCAGGAAAACCCAAAAAAGTATATGCAGAGAGCACTTCAAAAAAGTGAATGTTTATTTACCCAAAGAACTGCAATGTTTCAGTGCTCAGAAAAGCCTTTCTCAAGCATAAACACACAGTGTAAACAAAGTGATTTAAATAGTGCATACTAGTGACAATGCATCAATTAACAAAATAATAATTGATGCATTGTCACTAGTATGCACTATTTAAATCATTTGGTTTACACTGTGTGTTTATGCATGAGGAAGGCTCTTCAAAGTGCTGAAACATTGCAGTTATTTGGGTAAATAAACATTCACTTTTTTGAAGTGCTCTCTGCATATACTTTTTTGGTTTACCATCATTTTATAGGCAATCATCTTGGCTATCTCATTTAGCATAGACTTAGTTCTGCAGATTCTTGTCATGCAGCTGCATTGTTACTGTTTTGCTCCTGATGGTGGAACAATATTTTTCTTTTTGTATGCTACAAATTAAAACCAATGTTCTCACATTCCCTAATAGCCCAGTGTCTTATAAGGCTGATTTCCGAGCAAAAGGTCACTGGTTCGAATCAATAAGCAGCCATGAAGAAGATTTCCCAAGAAAAGAGAAACAGCATCATCCAGCTCATTGATAGCGTCTCTCGACCAAGAAAACTGTCTAACATGCAAAACCATGACAGCTGGAAGCATATGAAATGACGTCCATCCATCCATTCAAAAGCCAAGAGGTGGACGTCCAGGCAAAGTATCAGAGTCAACAAGTCGCTCATCACAAGGTCTATCCGTTCTTACGTGACAGACACGGCAGTGGGGTTGGCTCATATGCCTCATAGAAGTGAGATCACAGACGTCCATGCAAGCACCTTGCAACATGCATTACATAAGTTTGGAATGGTGGCCTGAAAACTGTGAAGAAGCCTTGACTTCAATCTCATCATAAGAAACTTTGACTCGTGTTTGGAAAACAGTTTGAAAACTGTATAGTAGAAGATTGGAAATGGGTGATTTGGAGTGATGAGTTGGCGGTCAATAGACTGGACTCTGATGGGGGCAAATTGGTCTGAAAGTATCAGGGGAACTGGAAGCTAATGGATCAAGAAATTGAAGGAACTGTAAACTTTGGTGGAGGAAGCCTGATGATAGAGGTTTTTTCACAGCCAGAGGCATTGGATACTTGACCAGGATCGAGGGTGTCTCAATGCTGAGCTATATGCGAGTCCTATGGGTATGAAAAGGATGACATAATGTTCCAGCAGGACAGTGACACAAAGCATGTGTCGAAACAAAGAAATGGTTCAATGACAATGAAGTAGAATTGCAGGATTACCCCCCACAATCTCCAGACTTCAACCCAATCAAACATTTGTGAGTAGAATTGAAGAACAAGATGTATGCACCAACATTAGGAACATGTAGAAGAAATCTGGGATCATAGTTCAGTCGAGACATGCTTGAATCTGATTCAGAGCATGTCCAAAAGGATTGAGGTAGTGTTGAAAGCCAATGGTGGACTTGCAAAATACTAATAAAATTTGAACTCTACATTTCAGGAGCAAAACAGTAACAATGCAGTTGCATCACAAGAATCTGCAAAACTAAGCATATGATGAATAGTTGCATGTCAAAATTATGTATGAAATAGCCAAGATGATTGTCTATAAAATGATTGTAGTCTCACATTCAAAGCTGTAGTGGATGGTGAGATATGGAGCCTGAAAGTCAAAAGTTTAAAAAATTGTTACCCTTTTGCTTGTCAGTGTATATAAAAGGGAACCCCAAATATGGTCTAAGACAGTCTACCTGCACAACTTGGCAGTAGGAAGGCTAAGCTCTCAAGGCTGCACATAGGTATTTCGTGGGGACGGAGACTCTATCCCTTCAGAATGGCTATAACTTCCCAGCAAACAAGGCAGAATATTTTGTCTCTTGTGTAAGTAAACAAGTATCTATTTGTGTATTGTGGATTAAACATCCTGGGGGACATGCATGCACCTGTTGCTGACTCACTGGTTGTACCTCTATTTTTAATAGGGTGACATCCGACATTATGTATGAAAGTGTCTCACAGCTCTTTTTAAATGCATCCATTCTACGCCAACAGTAGTCTCAGTCATGCCACTTTGAAATTGGTATGGATTTTATGACAGTTTCGCGCCAAACTTTGGTGTATTTTTTGCTGCATTGTACGACTCTGGTGCAACACGTCTCCACATCTTTGGCATATTCAAAACTGTCATATCTGAAACAGATTGCGCCAAATGTTGGCATATGATGGTTCATACATCTATAGACCAGGGCTACAACAGTTTGTTTGGCTCAAACCACTCCAAAAAAACATTCATCCATGTTACCCACTATGTTCTGAATCTAACTTGGGCCCAATTTACTAAGTTTTAACTCCCATTCATGGTATACTGCAAAAATGTATCCCTGTGGATACCTCGGCAAGGACACAACAGGCCAATAGACTTCAATACATTTTTGCGGTATCCTGACAGATACAATGGACAGAACCCAAACATTTGAGTTCCAAATACAGCTGAGCGTGTACACGATTACCCCTTTATAACTATAAGTAGAATAAAAATAATTTCTAAAAAAAGTCATATTAAAAAAATCAGTCAAAAACCATTGCAGGCTCATATTTTGTTACAGTAAATAAACTTTATTTGTTTAAAATTTTAGTTTTACATAGACTACAGAATACACATTTGATGGGTTTTATTAAAACTAGTGCAGCTTAAAAAGTGGAGCATTTGTCCATCGCAACCAATTATGTCGTATCTATTTTCTAAATGGCATCTGAAATATTAGAGTTGGGATCTGATTGGTTGGTTTGGGCAACTGCTCCACTTTTTACTTGTGCTAGCTTTGATAAATCATCCTATATATGCTTAACCAAAAAATTATTTAATGATTTGCAGTTAAATAATAAAACTGATTATTCCTACAACAGTGAAAAAAACTAGACAGCTGGAAAAAAATTAGTGCTGACAACATTTCATAGTCACTACTGGTGAAATACACATTTAAGGCACTTGTTTAAGCTTTTGTTGTAACATCTGTTAAAGAAATTGCTGGTAAAATTCTGTCTAAGACTCTAGAATGTCATTACTTCTGGAGAATTGCATATGATGATGTTATTGTTCTGAAAGATCACTTCTGAAAACGCTTAACTGAATGCAACCAATGATATGTATTTGCGTAACAAATTAACTTCATTTAGATTTGGGTAGCCTGCAATGTATGCAATTAGTCAAAGCACTTATCTTGTGTTTTCCTGTAAGCTTCCTGATGAAAAGCTTTCTTTTCACACTATGCCACATAAAGTGTTGGTATATAAAATGGGAATGCCTGTATTGTGGGAAATGTGCTCAGGTAGGAAAATAGATGGCTCAGTGATGGAGAGCACAGAGTGGTTATTGACGGTGCATACTCAGATTGGGTCACAGATACTAGCAGGGTGCCACAAGGGTCAGTATTGGGCCCTATTCTCTTTAGATATTTATTAATGTCCTTGTACAGGGATTGTGCAGTAAACTACCAGTTGTTAAAGTTGGTATTAAAGGGGTTTTGCCATGAAGTAAAATTGACAAGCGTTCAATTTAAAAAATAAAATTTTCACCATTCATCATTATTAAAAATTCTGCAACATTTTTGTTTTAGCTGCTACCTTTGTAATTCACAGTGTTCAATTTGTATCCATGGGATTCGACCAATGACAAGAGCTCCTCAGTCCCGGCTGCACATACTTAGACATAACCTCTCATCTCAGGCAGCTACTGTCAGTCTCCTCACTGCTGAGTGACTGTTGAACCCCAGGTGCTGCCATTCTTCTCCTGTCCTCTGAACTTATTAGTAATTAGTCAAACAGTGCAAATAAATAGAAAAAGAAACTTTAATCAGATATGTACATTGAGAAAAAATAATCCACGATTGGTTTCTGCAGGGATTTTAACCTAAGACCCCAATGCTGACTGGCAGAAACACTAACCACTCAGCTACATGTTAGCTACTCACAGTTTTTTACATAAACAGACCTTTGTTTGACTAGTGTGAGAACACAGAGGAGAAAAGCATGGTGATATCAAGCCTGCTGGGCCACATGATATGCAGTTCAAACAAATGATACATGCTCCATTTTTGAGCACACTGAAAGCTGAAGCAGGACAAACCAGGCATGAAATGCATTTGTGGCAAAAGCCCTTTAAACTGTGTGAACACAGTAAACTATAGTATTAGATACAGGACAATATTCTATAATAAATGGATCTGGTGACATTGAAGGCTTGTAGACATTCAAATTCAATAAACAGTGGCACACTATGGACTAAAGAAACTATAAAAAGGACATGTCCTTTTTGATAGTTTCTTTAGTCCATAGTTTGCCACTGTTTTTTGAATTTGAATGTCTATATGTATTGCTGCCAGACAAGTGTGCATTCATGCTTTTTTTAAACAAAGTTTTTTTGATTTGCAAAACCAAATGCTGTTTTTGACTTCATTGAAGGCTTGAGCAGAAAAATGGAAATTGAGGTTTATTACTTATAAAAGTAAGATTATGCACATGGGAAGGGAAAATCCATTCTGGCCTATGCAGTCAATTGTCATACATGCAAGCACATCACTGATGAGGGTTCATTTTCTTATTTAATACCTGAGGGAACTTTTGAAAAGAAATAGAAAACCTCTCTAAAGTTTATCTCATATTTCAATACACCTAGTGTATAATTTTAGAAAACTTCAAAAGTATACATCTTCTTTATATACTGCCATTAGCTAAATCACTACTAAGGTCACATTGAATTAGGACTGTGAATACAATTTCTGTTGTGGACATGGCATCAAAGCAACTGCCCAGATATCACCTTAAAGATTATATATAATTTAGTACCTACAAGGGACACTTTCCTGCTGTTTATTTTCTTTGCTTACTTCTTGGCTGCTTTTTAGCTTATTTTCATTACAGCAGAACTCTATAATGTGCCTACAGCCTGTTACAGTGCTAAAGGGGGTTTGAGGTAGTCTGGGGCACACCTCCTGTTTTATTAGGCTGCTGTTCACTCCCCTCCTTTCTGCAGCTGTGCCTAATGAGATTGGCTGCTATGCATAAACATATCAGCCTGCCTCAGTCTGTTACAACAAGGCTGATAGATAGTACAGATTACTAAACCACCAGTATTAAAATGATTATTTGGAAACTGTTGTATACAGGCTTGGACTGGTCTACAGAGGAGCTTGTTGGGCCCCCTTGGCATTATAGGCCCCTGTGCATAACAGGCCTGGGGCTGCTTTTCAGTTAGAAAGACAGAGAAAGACAGGCAGAAAGCAAGAGGCACGTGCAGTATGTGCAGTTGTCTACAGTAGCTGTAAGGTGGGCTCCAAGAATCAACTCCAATGATGGACTCCAAATATTTACTCCACTGGTGGGCACCAAGAATCAACTCCACTGGTGGCCCAAAGAATCAACTATACTGGTGGCCCCAAGAATCAACTATACTGGTGGCCCAAAGAATCAACTATACTGAAGGGCCCCAAGAATCAACTATACTGGTGGCCTCAAGAATCAACTCCAATGGTGGCCCCAAGAAGCATCTATACTGGTGGGTCCCAAGAATAAACTCCACTGATGACCCCAAAGAATCAACTCCACTGGTGAGCTCCAAGAGTCAACTCCACTGGTGGGCTCCAAGAATCAACTCCACTAGTGGCTATCGGGCATCACAATCCAACACTTGTCATACATATACTAATATCAATGAGTCTTATTTAGGGGAAGTCTGGATTGTCATTCTAAGACTGCTTATGCACAGTTATATTTTTTATTAGTATTTCATTACATTTTGTATATGAGCTGTCTTACGTAATTCAGTTTCCTCCTTACAAGACAGCCCATCGCTAAGACAGATCTATGATACAGATGCAAAACCAATATAATACTGATGCAGTGTGGTCTGAAACATATCCGTTTCTTTGATCCATTTTATGCACAATTACAAATAGGCCTGTGTGAATCTTACCTAAGACATTACTGTGAATGCAACTTATTGTGTAACTCGGTTTCACCAAGGGCCACACCAGCATTATGGTTATTCTCAAAGGTCAATGTATAAATTAAGCAACTTCTTGACATATTGTAAAATAACCTGACACCCTATGTACACCAAATGAAAGTTTCCCAGCAGGATTTCTATGGTGTATGTAGCTTAATGCAGTCTTTTCCAGCAGCACCCACAGTTTCCTTAATTTTTATTTTATTGCAAATACTTCCAAACAACTACATGTGTGCATGACCACTAAAAGGAAGAACAGTTCTATTTGTAATGTTCTTTTTAGAGGACTTTACACTACACAGCATCATTTTTTTTTCTCTCTAGAATTAGTATAGTGAGACAAGAAGTGCAGACAGGTCAAGGTCAGGGCAGGCAGAATTTTTTACATTTATAGTAATCAGGATGTCAGCGCATGCAGCAGACAGTTGTATGAGATCAAGAAGCAAGCTGGATCGGAAATTAAATAAGCCCATCTCTACAACACCTTTGCCCTGAGCAGAAACATGGGCAAGGGGCGATGGGAACTTTGTCCTTAAAGGGGTTGTCTCACTACAAGGATTGCTTTTTATGTTGAAGATCTTGCAGAAACAAGTCACTTTGCAATATATGTCCACTAACAGTGTCCTACCTATTTTGAGATATCTCCTCTTGTATGGGCTGCATCAGCTCCTCAGGCCGCTAGGTCCTGATAGGCTGTTAGCACTGGTTGCTATAGCTACAGACCTGGCTTCTACTGCAGCCTAGTGGAAGCCAGTAAACACACCTCTGACTTTAAAATGAAACCAAGAAAACAGGACTGCGGTAAGATGAATCAACATAGTGAGACCACCCCTTTAAGGAGTTGTCTCACCATTCTGTTTCACAGAGCCACAGGAAGATCCAGATTCATGCTTCTTCACTCTTCCTGGCTTGGCTGTCAGTGGTTCTATAGCAGTGATTGGTATATCAGCTCCATGTTCACAGCTCTTCTAATTGCACTGACATGACTGCAGGAGATGTAATTTATAGTGGAGAGGGATTCGTAGCTCAAAGTATGCAAAAGTGATTAATAGCCTTTTTTTCTTAGAGATAACACTGTTCTCAAGCTGCCATCCTTTGTTGGAACCAGAGCAACCTGTGTGCACTAAGAGCAGATAGAATTTCTCTTATCTCCTTACCAAGGTGATATCAAAAGACTAATCTTTGTTATGAGACAACTTCTTTAAATAGTCTAGAGTAAAAGATAATTGGATTGGAAAACAAAAGTTCTGCATGCACTGGCCTTTTTAAGGGAAACAGGAGCCAGAGCATGTGTGCTCTATAGAGAAAAGAGCTATACAATACATGGAAATCCCTAAAGAAGCATTTATGCTATCTATCATACATGAAAAAAACTTTGAGATTCTTAGTTCACACGTTTTGATCAAAAAATGTTTAAGCCACCCACGGCTTACAACGTGATCTCAAGGCGGGTGGTCCTTCGCTCTCTTTACCTCTCAATAGAGCCAAATTCAGACTTCTCATTGGGCCAACCGACCTTCATTATCCAGAGAGAAAAATAAAAAAAAAAACAACCCTGCAAGCATACTGCACTGATATAACAGCCTGTGAAGGTGGGCGGAGTGCAAGAAACCAAAATGGAGGTATCCCTTCCTCCCTATATAGATTAAAAGCAATATATGCCAAATACAACGTATAGTTCTGCACAAAAAAACATTTCTGAAAAACACAATGTGAACCTGGGTGGCACCGGCAGGGTTGCGGCATATATATTTACACACTCACACCATTACCAGTGGCACACCACTGCAAAAAGGGCAATACATTACATGGAAATCCCTAAAGAAGCATTTATGCTATCTATCATACATGAAAAAACTATAGAGAAAAGGGGACACAGGAGGAAGACACCAACAAACAGGACATAGGAGAGTAGGAGGAGCACAAGAAGGATGGGAAGCATGAAAGGTAGTGGTGGAGAGGTGAGCACCAGTAGTGGGGGAGAACATGGCATGGCAAGTAAGCATGACGACGATGTCTGTATGATTCCAAATAATCACCTTACTGTTACAACTCACTAATTAAATGAAAATCAACTACCCCGTATGTCCTGGTGGCTTCTATTTATTTTTTTGTAAATCCTGAGCACATTATAGATCTGAAATGTCTGCTAATAGGACACTGATATGCTTCCTTGTACAGATCAACCCCAGCAGTTGTAAATGGCAAGCAAACCGGATCCATTTACACTTGAACTTTTGACTTCACAGCCTCCGTTCATTTGTTCAGCATGGTATTTACAAACATTGTAGTGATGACAACGTAGGCAAATGCTAGTCTGACGCTCACATTCAAATGGTTTGTTTGCAAACAAATAAGAGTGCCACCAGTGGAGAGCTTGCTTACGTCAATGAGAGCACCTGAAGGAAACTGGCGATATGCAGAGCTGGAAACACACACATGAATACGCCAATGACCTTTACAGGCTAGCAGTCAATGAAACATTAATTATAGAAATTGAATATAGCAGACTGACTCATTTGAGAGCATCGGGACACGTGAGCATTGTTGTGCTAATTTAGGAAGAGAACTTTTGTATCTTATCTTCATCATGCCAGAGAGCAAATGAATCTGTGAATGCGTGCCAGTTTCAGGTTGGCTGAGATAATGAGACGAAACAGAGACTGTGATCCGTTACACACATAAAATACAGATAACAAGACTCCAGAAGGCCAATATGGCGGAGTTCTGCACACTGGGGCTGTATTCTAACAGCATATTTTTCTAGAAGAATACGTGGTAGAAATCTGAGGGACAACCTTGGATGTCTTCTGTGTACAGGCAGTCCCCGGGTTACATACGGGTTAGGGACTGTAGGTTCGTTCTTAAGTTGAATTTGTATGTAAGTCAAAACAGGTATATTTAGTACATGTATGGAGTACATGTATGGTGTATATGTATGGTGTGTAATTATACACAGGTATATGTCCCCCATAGCAGGTATAGGCAGGTATATGTCCCCTCATTGGCAGGTTTATGTCCCCCTTAGCAGGTATAGGCAGGTACATGTTCCCCATAGCAGGTATAGGCAATAATAGGCAGGTATAGGTTCCCTTATAGGCAGGTAGAGGCAATATTAGGCAGGTATATGCCCCCTTATAGGCAGGTAGAGGCAATAATAGGCAGGTATAGGTCCCTTCATAGGCAGGTACAGACAGGGTTTATTAAAAAAAAATACAAATACTCACCTCGCTCCCCCGCTGCTCCAAGGCTTATCCTCTGGCACAGGGGGCGTGATGTCATCAGGCCGTGCAGGCAGCGTGATGACATCACGCACTGCCTGTGCCGGAGACTCCGGAAGGTCGCAGGTCTGCAGCCTTCCGGAGTCCTATTGTGGAGCAGGGAGCGCTCGCTCCGGGAGGAGTCGCATACAGCCGAAGCGATCCCCGACGGTGCCCGGGCTGTGGCAGTGCCCAGACGCCGATGGGGACCGGAGAGTGAGCTGTATGCGCTCCCAGGAGTTGCATACAGCTGCGAAGATCGCCGACAGGGCCCGGGCCACCTCAGCGCCCTAACGCTGTCAGGTACTCTGGATTCAGCTGTACTTGACTCCCAGAGGAGTCGCGTACAGCTGAAGGGGCAGTGCTAGGCAGTGCCAGTCCCCATTCGTAACTAGGGGACAGACGTAAGTCAGAACGACGTAAGTCGGGGACTGCCTGTATTTCCATTTTTCTTCTTGAAGATCTCACCATCTTTTACGATGCTGAGTAGCTCATCCAATGGGGATATCTCAAGCTGGACTCCTGTCACATTTTCCAAGCTGAATAGGTATGGAATGGGGAAAAAATTTAAAACAATAGGACAGTGTAGGTGTATTATGGTGAGTAAATATGCCTTATGACTCATCCAAATACTTTGTGAATCTACGCTTTGAAAAAATATGGGACAATCTCAGATTTCTGCCATGTTTTGCCTTCTTTCTTGACACCGATGTCACCATGTTTGAGAATGCAGATTGGCGCCATTCAATAGTGCTAATCTGTCTCCTAGCTTCTGACATGTTTTCCATGATGAATACATGCCAGGAATATGGAGATCTAATGCAGAATGTGTATAATGCATGAAGCACATATGCTCAGTGAATAGAGCAAACATAGGCTGATTTGGACTACGATTGCCCTATGGACCCATCGTGGCCCTGCGCAATATATGCATTTTTTATGTTATCCTAACGGATATCATGGACTGGGATGACAAACATAATGTGAATGGGGCCTACCTTCAATGAAGGAATCCACAATAAATTAACAGGAATTTTGCTGCAGAACTGGGACAAAATCTACAATGGCAGATTATAAACACATTGAAATACATCTGTACAATAGATAGATATCTACATCCGCTCCTAAATACACTGCGGATCTAAAACAAAATGTGCATGATTCAGTATGCATTTGCCTTAATAGATTTACTTGTGTAAATGCTGCAGAGATTCCATTGTGGAAATTCAGCAGCATTTCATTCCAGTGTGTAAATATTCTCAGCTATCCTGATACATGGATTTCAATGGTCTGAAAACTAAAATGTATTCAAATGTTTATTATTTTTACACTCCTCCAGATTCAAATTGCAACACCAAGAAGGATAATCCATAAGGTTATGCAAACTGAGGAAGTAGCAGGTGTTGCTAAGATCCGCAAATGTTCATATTTTCTAGCACTTAGCTCTAATCCGTGGCATGTCGGAGGCATAAAAGTCAGATTGAAAGCCACATAAAACCTCAAAAATCAGATTAAGTGGTGTGGGATGATTGTGTAATGCCTCCTGTTAATTGATGTGTCAGTTATCCCCACCTAGTGCAAACTGGGAGGGACAAATACCTTGCAGATTCCAGCAGATCACCATGTGCCTAGGTTGAGGTGTCAGCACTGTTCAATGTTGCATATCCTCATGGTTTGGAGAACAACGATGAGCAAGAGGTACACGGAAGTGAAGCTCTGCATGAATAGATCGTCTGTTTAAAAGAATGGCACATAGTGATCCATTCTGTACCACTAGTGAAATTAGACCTTACAGTGCTGACAAGTCCAGAGGTACAGCTACTTTTCCCAAAGGCTATCATGGTGGACAGAAAGATGATTCCCGCTTTTGTCTTAGACACAATGATAGCCAGAAATTGGTCTGAAGACCACATGGGCAATGCCATGATGTGGTCTTTAAAAGTGAACGTCACAGCTACTGGGATTATAAATGGGGCATAATGTATGGTAGAGAGGCCCCTGTAGTTTTCATTTCAAGAACACTAACAGCTTGGAATGACATTAAGGGCTTGTTCACACGACGTTTTGGATCCGTTTTGGATGCGTTTTACGGATCCGTTTTTAACCTGCGAAAACTGGATGCAAAGTGCATCCAATAAGCTGATCCATAAAACGGAACAGCTGATCCTTTTTTGGATGAGTTTTGCATCCGTTTTTTGGATCCGTTTTTTCAATGCTTTATTTAAATCAACCAATCTGCATTTTAAATATAATATAACCTATCAATGACCAAGAAAAAAACCTTTTTTTACCTAGTGTCAATCAACTGTACATACACCTATGCCTATGATTTTAGAACCTGCCCCCCCCCCCCCTTACTTTTTTTTTAAAATCAACCAATAGTTTTCAAACTCAGAGACCCGACGTTCATGTGCATCCAGTGGTATGCGGGGGGCTGTGGGACTGACATTATCCTCCTCTCCTTTACCCATGTAGAATGAAGGAATTTTCCAATAGCACATTGCATCAGAAAAATTAGCCCTCCCATTAAAATGATACAAAATATAACCCAAACATGATATTCAAATTTTATATTTAATTTAAATCCAATGCTTTTTACGGATGCGTTTTTGGCATCGAAAGCGGATCCAAAACGCACCCAAATGTATGCTGCGCTTTTGGATCCGCTTTCGGGATGCCAAAAGCGCACTCCATTATTTCCTATGGGGACATGTCAATTCTTAAAACGGATCCGAAAAGCGGATTGCGAAAAGCGCATCGGCGATCACTCAGGTGAACAGCGATGCGCTTTTGCCATTGAAAGCAATGTTAATCACACTGACAATTGTTAGATCCGTTTTGCGGATCCGTAAAACGGATCCGTAAAACGGATCACAAAAAACATTGTGTGAACAAGCCCTAATTTGGTTGTTGAACCAGTGCTGCATGGTACTTGTGCTCCTGTGATTAGCCTGATTGGCCTACATGTGCTACCATGGTCTACAGCATCTCCGCACTTGTCTTCCTTTGTGAACATCTGGGGTGTCATTGGTCAGCAATTGCAAAGGGAACTGCCAACAGCTAATCTTGATGATTTATGTTTCCAAGTGCATTAATATGCCATCAAAGTCTGATAGGTGTGGGTCTATTCTATTAGAGCTATAATATAATTTTTTACCTGATGTCAAAGAGCTAAACATAATTAAGAGAATGGATATGTTTGTGTTCAGTGTCATAAAGTATTCAGTGACCCTTCCAGAGTTTGTAGAGACTTTATCTAAAAAGAAGACAGCATTTTGCCCCTGCTTCAAATACAGAATAATTTTTAAAAAATCTTGGCCACCACTACAACCAATAGTTTAATAGCTTGGTGAACCACCCAACACTACTACTAATCTACTTAGGTATTACAGCCTTCTGTGCTTGGCAAGCCATGGTTGAAGAGTTCCAATTTTACTGCCTTCTTGATGAACAATTCACACATTTTAATTTTTATTGGAAATTTCATATAAAGTCACAAAGTCATAAATTCAGATGCAAATGAGGCTGTAGAACATTTAAACTGAGATACATCCTATATATACCCTAACAAGCAAATGGATAACAATGTTTTGAACTTTTAACTTTCAAGTTAAATGTGAGACTATCATCTTGGCTATCTCATGCATACATTTAACCTGCAACTATTTAGCATCTGCTTAGTTCTGCAGATTCTTGTTATGTAACTGCATTGTTACTGTTTTGCTCCTAAAAATCTAAATTTTAATTATTACTATTTTGTTAGTATTTCTGTAAATCCACCTTTGGCTTCAGCTCTGCCTGAATCCTTCTTGGCACTGAATCAGATTCAAGCATCTCAACCAAAATCTGATTCCAGGTCTCTCCTACATGTTCTCAATGTTGATGCATACTGGTTGACTCACTTGGCTACAGATACAGCTTTTTCTTCAAATCTATTCACAAGTGTTCGATTGGGTTGAGGTCTGGGGACTGTGGGGGGAAAACCAGCAACTCTACTTCATTGTCATTGAACCATTTTTTTTGCAAATCTCGACGTATGCTTTGGGTTGTTGTAATGCTGGAACACTGTCAACCTTTTCATACCCATAGTACCCGAGTGTACAAAGTAACTAATCTTGTAGGATACTTACATATAGCTCAGCATTGCGACCACCATCGATCCTGGTCATCTTTGGCTGTGAAACAACTCCATATCTTCAGGCTTCCTCCACCGAACTTGACAATTACTTAAATTTCTTGATCAGTTAGCCCCTTTTCCCTTGATTTTTTCAGAACCATTTGCCCCCATCATAACCCAGTCTATTGACTTTCATCTCATCACTCAAAATCACCCGTTTCTAATCTTCTACTGCCCACTCGTTGCACTTTTTTTGCAAACTCAAGCCAACACTTCTTATGACGATATTGAAGTTGAGGCTTCTTCACCTTTTTTCAGACCACCATTCCAGACTTGTGTAATGTGTGTCACATGCACTTGCATGGACGTTTGGGATCTCACTCTTACGGAGCATACGAGTCACCTCCACTGCCATGTTTGTTGTGTCAGAACTGATAGACCTTGTGATGAACCAACTTGTTGACTCGGTTATTTTGCCTGGATGTCCACCTCTTGGCTTTGTAATGGATAGATGGACTTCATTTCATATTCTTCCAGCTGTTATGGCCTCACATGATGTAGTTTGGCAATTTTTTGGGCCGACATACCGCTATCAATGAGCTGATGATGCTGTTCCTCTTTTCTTCATGGCTGCGCCTCAATTCGAACCAGTGACCTTCTGCTTGGGAGTTATTCTAATAACACACTGAGCTATTGGGGAATGTGAGAACAGGTTGTAATATGTAGTACACAAGAAAAAAAATATTGTTCCACCACCAGGAGCAAAACAGTAACAATGCAGTTGCATGACCACTATCTTTATAACTAAGCATATGCTATGAGAAAGGCTCAAATTTAAAAAGTTTTTGGATGCGCTGCTTTATATCATATATATAGTGTTGGACTGGAGTAACTTGGCCCACCAGTGGAATTTACTCTTGGGTCTCACCCTACAGCTACTGTACATGACTGCACATAACTCTTGCATTTTGATTTCTTTCTCTGCCTTTCTCTGTCCACCAGGGGATTCCCTGCTCTCCTTAGGGTCAGTATGAGCCCATATACATACATATATGTATAGATATAGATAGATAGATTTCTGTTATTTATTCTTTATGCATGACCAAACAACTTTACCCATCCTGCACCAAATTTGGCACAGAAGCTGATGGGTTTCCTAAAGTTTTAGGTCTGATTTCAGCTCTCATCATATTCACATTTAATTGGAGCTTACTCTGAAGGGACTGTACCTATACTGAATTTAAACATTCTTATAACCGTACCAGTCATGTCTTTCAAAATAAACCTGCCCTTGAACAAAAGCCTCTTGCTGCACAGGGTATGGCTGCTGCTCAAGCTGCCACAACCTCTCAACAGACCCAAGTATGTGTCCAGGCTGATTAGATACATCACAGCCAATGCAAACTGCAAAAACTCTCCAGCAGACTGAGGCATGACTGCAGTCGCAGTGAGACAGATGAGCAGCAGATACTCCACAGCAGACTCAAAACCATCTCCAGGCTGACCAGTAGCAAACAAAATTTTTACCCACACACACAAACAACAAACAGTAAATGAAATAGTCCTGTGCGAAGTCGGTTAATTCTTCTAGTGTATTATATTTGTGGTAAATACAATAGACATGGCTGTTGATATGTGATATAAGTTTAAATCTTATGTGATTTTTTTTTTTATCACCAACAGCTAATGTTATATTTCTTCAATCTGTACCGTTACAAAGACATTCCACTCGCCTTGAAGCATTTTTACTTCTCTACAATTATCAGCTTGAGTTTCCAAGCTGAGAATGAAATCCACATAGAAAGAAATATAAGTGGTTGTTTATAGCAGTGGAGTGGTGCTAGGCACTCTGCCTTTGTTTCTGTTTTTCAAACATAATGTTTGCTTTTATTTTCAGTAAATACCAGTGAATGTGGCTTGGCAGAAACAGTAGCATAGATTTATAGAATGGCACAAAGAACTGTAATTAAAGTCCACCAACAATAGGCAGTAGATTGGTCTAACAGAGCCTCTAAGGGTTTACTCACATTATGTTTGCTGTATCCAGTTAGGATTCAGTTTTGTTTAACTCTATCCATCACATAAGTATACAGATGTATAGCAATATTTATCCATCAACAAAACGCATTTGTTGCAGAAATTGATCCTTTTTTATTGTTTCATTTCTCTAGAAAAAGGAAAAATACAGCGGTGCTTAAAAGTTTGTGAAACTTTCAGAACATTCTATTTTTTACCTAAAACTACTCAAGTCCTAATAGTAGATGAAGAGAACCAAACCAAACAAATGAGTCACAAATATCAGACTTTTATTCATTAAGAAATGTATCCAAAAATACATATCTGTGAGTGGCAAAAGCATGTGAACCTTCACTTTCCTGAGGGACTGGAACAGCAGGGACCACATTGCTTTGTCACTGAGGAGAGACTAAGTTACCCTGAGGTAAATACAATCTATTTTATTATTATAATGTTCAAATAACAGATCAGCAAAAATATATTTTTATGGGCACTCTATTTGTGTTTTATAGACCTTGTGATGGAAAATTGGAGGCTCATGTGCGGCTAGATTGTACATGTGGGGGTCTATATAGTCACAAGGTATAATATATTATGTTTTTTTTTATTCTTTGTCTGAAGACTATGCAACTGACATGATACCATTAAGTATAAGGTAATCATGTATTAATAAAATATTAATCTTATTGTTTTATCCATTTCTACTACATGGAGAGAGCTTTACTTTTTTGCATTTTCTCTACAGTTTGGGGAAACCAACAATTGCAGAAGTTTATAGGGAAGACTTGTAGAATGTACGGCAGCCAAAATTTCTATGCTGGTTACACAGAGGAGTTTTACTCTGTGACACTGCTTCCTAACTGCACAGGGGCTATGGACAGAATACAGTAGTATACAGAAGCTTGCAAAAAATAGGGCACACTTCTACACTTACAAAACGTATTTCTATAAGGGAATGTTCACAGGATGCACTGTGATGCGTATTGTATGCGCCGCAATACGTCGGGTGTTAGAAATATGCAGTGGCCAGCGCTGACAACCAGCTCCCATTAAAGAGAACCCGTCACATAGTTTATGTCCCCCTTGCTGAGGACAGCACAAGCCAGTGTCAGACCTGCTGTTTCCAGCACTATGTCCCTTATTCTGTAAGATGTTGTAGTTTTAGAGGGTTTCATGCTCAAATTTGCAGTTTCAGCCAGAAAAGAGTAAGAAAAAGAGTAATTTTTTATGTCCCGCCCACCTGAGGGTAGCCCCACCCACCTCAACTGATAAACCTATTACTTTGAATAGGTAGAAATACGTGAATAACTGTCATGTGGGCGGGGCTAGCATTGGATGGGTGGGGCTAACACCTGCTCATGAATAAGCTGGACTCTTTTCTGGCTGCAAACTGCCAGATTTGAGCATTAAATATTCTGAAACTGCTGCATCTTACAGAATAAGAGACACAGCGCTAGAAACAGCAGGTCTGGCACTAGCTTGTGCTGTCCTCAACAAGGGGGGCACAACCTATGTGACAGGTTCCCTTTAAGTCTCATGTTCCCTGACGCGTAAGCCCTGGGAAGAAGTGACATGTCAATTGTTTTCCGTATTGTACACTGAGGAAAACATTGAGTAATAATAGCTCTCAATGAGAGCTATGAATTAATATATTAGCGAGGCATAATGCGGGCGTATTGCAGCTTACGCACCATATTACACCCTGCAAATACGCCGTGTGAACATACCCTAATAATCATGAAAATTGCAAAAGCCTCCGGCAAGTTTACAGCTGTAGACATTGGAGCCCGGAGTCAATAAAGAATCCAACATGCCCGGGACAGTTACATTACAGGGCACAAAAAAAAAATCAGATGCCTTCTACAAGCTTATTAAAGCTATATGCCAGCCATGGTTTTAATGGGCCAAAAAGGGTGCTTAATTAGTGGTTTGCCAAAGCCTGTTGTGTTGTAGATCTTTGCAGATCTCACATTTGGAATTTTCAGAGCAAAAATTAGATTTCTTTCCTGTTGTGTGCAAATACACTTTTAAAGGCTTGTATTGAGCTCTATAATAATATGATCACAAGAGTCTATGGTCACCAGTATGTTATATTTGCAATTAATTACTCTTAGTAATATTTAGTTTTTGGTTTCTGTAATTAAAAAAAACCTATATTTATCTCCCTGAGATGTTTTCTGTGATAACTTGTGCTTTTCCTGTCCTGTATGTAACTTCTCTTTTCTGCAGCTTAGCAGCAGCATTTTTTTATGTGAAAGTTTTTCATTTTCCCTGTAAAGTATCAAGGTCCCTGTAAAGTATTCCTATCTCCCAGCCTCAGTCACAGTGCATGGCTCCTATTTCCATTCTTTTGCTGAAAGTCTTGGGTTGTAGCTTTAAAGGGCTTCCCTGAAAAGAAGCCACAATACTTTGGTCACCTGGGCTTGACACAGAGCTACTTCCTGTGTATTGACACACAGAACACATAGAACTTCAGGGCTTCCTTTCAAAAGAAGGCCCACACAAAATATGATAAAGTAAAAAAGTGTCCAACTCTGGGAAAGGTATCATTAAGAAAATATCTTTTTTTCCTCAAGACAACTCTTTTATCCATAGTTATGGTGTTAATCCACCTACAAGCAATACTCACTTTGTGAATTGGTGGTGATCCAATCTTAGAGATCATCAATGATCCTGAAAATGAAGGGGCTGAATTGCTGATTTTGTTCTGGCAATAGCTTACTCACTGTAAAGGGAACTGCAGCTTGGCCTAATTTAAATGTGGTTATGCTATAGTTCCCTACACAGCTACAAACTAAAAGCATAAATCTACAGAGAAAAGCAGTAAAAGACACAGAGTACTAAATTAATGTTACTGCCCTTTCATTCTCCTTATTAGTTCGGGTCTCAGAGGATCTTCAAGAAAGTGTTGACAGCCATATACACTGAAAAAATGTGTTGTGCAAATTTACTTTCGGAATTGAGCCAGAATTCTGGAGCAATTTATATATTTATAAAAAAAAACCTGGCATATATTCTTTGCCCCACATTTATTTGGAATTTTAGACACTTTTACACCTTGCTTGACTTTGCTTAATGGAAAGCGTTTGAGGCTGGATGTCCAGCACTGTGTGCAAAAAATGAGCCAAGAGTTATTATTTGCACAATCTAGGCCAACAAATAAGTGGTATAAATTCAAACAACAGTATCTAAAGATGCACTGGACTTTTCCTACGACATGGCCCACTGTGATACATTTGGGACATTTTTACACTATCTAGTCTAAGGTTACACTGTCTAGGTACTAGACAGTATTAGTAAATCTTTTCCATAGTTCTAATATATTAGAATGTAATAACTCCAACTTAATTGTTCCAACAACATGAATAACGTTTCCTTCAATAAACAGTGACATCTTCACAAAGTTGCACATGATTGTGACTGTGAGTTGCTCCAGAACCTGTGAAGCTGCTTCCAGTCTACTGCTTAATATTTATTGGCTTCTCTTTGTTGGTTTTAATTCTTCTGAAACATACAAATAATACACAATGCCTAAGAGCTACTGATTCTGGCTTATTCAGCCAGAGCAGCTTCAAGAACGACTTTAACAGACACAGATGGATTTTTTTGTCCTGATGATGTGGCATACTTACAGCTCTGGAATGACTAACAGAAGAGATTTCTAAAAGCATTTCAAGTCATTTTTACACATTTAAGTGCCCCATACAGGTATCATTTATTAAAAATAATACAGTTAAATGGTATTGAATATAACATTACAGCTTATGTATAGGTATATTTTTCGGCCCCTGAATGTTTC
Source organism: Phyllomedusa bahiana (assembly GCA_025379985.1). NCBI lineage: Eukaryota > Metazoa > Chordata > Amphibia > Anura > Hylidae > Phyllomedusa > Phyllomedusa bahiana. The sequence goes on along the minus strand of JAODAL010004912.1, from coordinate 51,557 downwards.
AGCTTGGAATAAAGAGCAGGTTGCACTTGTTGATGACTCTCCATTCTGTTATGTGGGAGCACTGAGCACACCACTGCATTTGGGGCAGTACAGTTGCCAACAAATAATAATAATTAATAGGACCCATGCATGACAATTGCTGGACATCAGGCAGTTGCCTCAGCACCTGTACCACCAGGTATGCAGGGACATGTCTCTATTCTGGATGTAAAATATACACCTGATAAACCACCTTGATGGCCATTTACACTGGCTATTTATTGTCACACAATTCACTTATTTTGAGTAATAACAATAATTTCCTGGTGTTAATAAAGCAGAAGATTAACACTGCCAATCAGTGGCTGCAGTGATGACATCCCTGTTTGGAAGTGATGTAAAGATAAACCGAAGACTGGAGAGAGCCGTACATTCATCACATTTACATGTAAAATACAATCACACAATAATTATTAAAATAGCAGCCCATGCAATGGTTTTAGATATTCCACAAACCCAGTATCTCACAGTAATTAACACCATTCAGATATTGCCCCATATACTCCATAGTAAAAAGCACTATACACATTTTGCTCCCCCCCCCCCCTGAACTGCCCCACAGTAAACAACTCTATACATATGGTAGTTCCCAGTAAATAGCACAATACAGATAGTGCCCTTCAACTTGACACATAATACAGATCATTTTCCAACTAAAATGTACCATTCTATGAGTCTTTTAAAAAATTCTGCATGCATAATGCCAATTCAGTGGCCCACATAGTGTCCCCCATAGTTCCCAGTCTAAAATCATGTGTGTATGTGAAGCCCTATAAGTGTCCCCCTATGTAAATTTGTGCAATACATTGTCAGTGTTACATATTTGAGTAGTCCAGTTCCCCAGTAAATAGTACCCGAAGCCATTTTATACTATGAACCTACTCTCATTACAAGGACAGTATGCAGCCTGGTGATGACATCATTATTCCTTACAGCATATGGCAATGCAACCTGTCATATAAACTTCTGGATGAAAGTGGCCAGTAGCTGTATTGTAAATGTGGAGTGGGGTACAAATGGCTCCCCTGCACCTGCTTATGTATAAGACACAGATCCAGCCTACCGCTCCTGCTTCCTGTTCAGACCCGACAGCTGAAGTCAACCATACATGATAGAAGGTGAATGGAAGCCATGTGGCAATTACACTTTTATTGCTTTTTTGGCAGGTGTCTGTGTTGATCCCCTGTACTTGCAGAAGCTGATAAACTCTTCACTGTATGTAGATTGTGGATCAGGTGCCAGCAGTGCTTCCTGAGTCCTCAGCGGCAGCAAGTCCAGCTGACTGTAGTGCAGGGTGGACTGTGCGCTGAATGCTGTCTGATATTATAAAGATGTTACTCTTCTCTTTCCTTTATCTGCTGTGCGCCACTTCTTCAACCCCTGCCCATGCTTTACTGATTTAGCTGGGCAGGATGTAAGAGTCCTGCTTGTATAGAAACAAAAAAATGTATATTTCCTTACTGTAAAAGCCACAGTGTGCAGCTCCTCACAAGGTGCTGCCCTAGGCACTGGCCCTCCAATGCCTAGTGGTAAATAGGGCCCTGTGCAGGCCAAACATGTGGTCTTTGTTCTGTTTCCCAAAACAAGAGAATATTTAGCAAGAATAAAGTAGAAGGAATACAAAAAACAAATAGGGCCATACACTATATAGTATATACTGTATATTAGTGTTTCTGTACTTTTAGCCATGACTAAATGTAATGTTTCGCCCTATGATTAATTTGAGGACTACATTAGAGGCCAACCATATTGTAACAAGTCGACAGCAACTGCCCTATCATGTAGTAGAAGCAAGGACGTATTTCCCACTAGGCACAGTAGGACGGCACGACAGGGGGCGGCATGGCAGTAGGTTGGATGTCTTCTTTTTTGTACTTTTTTTTCCCCCTGCCTCGGAGCAAACATGAGACATGATGTGGGATGCTGGGGGTGAGACACATGATGTTTGGTGCTGAGGGTGACACATGATGTGGGATGCTGGGGGTGACACATGATGTTTGGTGCTGGGGGTGACACATGATGTGGGATGCTGGGGGGTGACACATGATGTGTGGTGCTGGGGGTGACACATGATGTTTGGTGCTGGGGGGTGAGACACATGATGTGGAGTGTGCGGGGTGAGACATGATATGGAGTGTGCGGGGTGAGAAATGATGTGGGATGCGGGGGGGTGACACATGATGTGGTTTGCTGGGGGTGAGACATGATGTGGGATGCTGGGGGGTAAGACACATGATGTGGAGTGTGCGAGGTGAGACATGATGTGGAGTGTGCGGGGTGAGACATGATGTGGGATGCGGGGGGGGTGAGACATGATGTGGGGTGCTGGGGGTGAGGCATGATGTGGGGTGCTGGGGGATAAGACACATGATGTGGGGTGCTGAGGGGTGAGACACATGATGTGGGGTGCTGGGGGGTGAGAGATGTGGGGTGCTGGGGGGTGAGAGATGTGGGGTGCTGGGGGTGAGAGATGTGGGGTGCTGGGGGTGAGAGATGTGGGGTCTTGGAGATGAGAGACGTGGGGTGCTGGGGGGTGAGAAATGTGGGGTCCTGGAGGTGAGAGACATGTGGGGGGAGGGAGGAGAGATGTGGGGTGCTGAGGGTGAGAGACATGTGGTGGGGGGGGAGGGAGGAGAGATGTGGGGTGCTGGGGGTGAGAGACGTGGGGGGAGGGTGGAGAGATATGTGGTGGGAGGAGGGGGGGGAGAGATGTGGCGTGCTGGGGGTGAGAGACGTGGGGGGAGGGGTGAGAGATATGTGGTGGGAGAGATGTGGCGTGCTGGGGGTGAGAGATGTGTTGGGGGTTGGAGGGAGAAATGTGGCGTGCTGGGGGTGATAGACATGTGGTGGGGAGGGTGGAGAGAAGTGGCGTGCTGGGGGGAGGGTGTGAGACATACGGCGTGCAGGGGGTGAGAGATGTGTTGGGGGATTGGGGGAGAGATGTGGGGTGCTGGGGGTGAGAGATGTGGCGTGCTGGGGGAGGGGTGGGCCATGTGGGGTGCTCAGAGGTGAGAGACATGGGCTGCTGGGGGAAGGGGGTGAGAGACTAGTGGTGCTGGAGGGAGGGGGTGAGAGACATGGAGTGCGGGGAATAGGCTATCCAACATCTAGGAAAGCTGGGTGACAGCAAACCCTTCAATTAGCTTTCTTCTAGAGCCGTTACATGGTTACAGTGGGCGTGGATTTTGTAAAGGGGTGTGGCATGATTTGAAAGGGGCTTGGTAATGCAAATTGTTAATGGGGGCGTATTCAGGTTTAGTGCCTAGGGCAGCATGACCTATAAATACAGTCCTGAGTGGAAGGGTTAGTTTTTCAGCATATTACTGTAGAGCACCAGTACAATTTAACAGTAGCCAGGTATCGTAACTAAACGAGGCTGATCTTCTCCAGGCCACACATAGGTTTTTTGCAGTGATGAAGATTTTATGCCTTTAGAATAGCTATAACATTTAAGCAATCGGGGCACAATATTTCACCTCTTAAGTCAGTACACAAGTATTTATTTTACCTTTTTGGATTAAACATCCAATGTTCAGATTTAATCTCATGTTTCTTTTTATCATCTAGTTTATCATCCCCAAATTTTTCTTCTCCAAAAATATCGACAACAACTGCTTACTGCTCAACTGTCCACCCTTGTGGATACTCCTTTCTCTGTTCTCTATTGTCTAAGAAGGTTCACTGCTGCTTTCAGATGGAAGAAGTCCTGCAGTTCAGCTTGCTCTTCTAACAGGGGTTATTGAATCTTTTAGTGGTCTTGACAGAGAACAGAGCTACTGCGCATGTGAGACTGCCTCCATTCTTTTCTATGAGAGTGCACTCACCTGTATTCTGAACTCCCATTTAATGTGCAGGTCTGCTGTAGAGTGTCAGATATACATCTGATTTGTACTCTTAAAAGTCCCCCATCTTTATTTCTTATGCTGTAATTTTTCAATACTGTATTTTTAATTTGCTGTTGAAGAGTTGTGTGTAGGTTATAGAAACACATAGGAAGCATAGAAATTAAGCTCCCATCGGCCGAAAATGACAAAAATAAGATTGGGAGGGGGCTCCCGGGAGGCTTGTACACCTTCATTCCAGCAGATGCACTGAATTAAACGTCTCGCAATCTCTATAATACACCAGAAGTCTCCCATATTTTTAACAAATTTGTGAAAATCCTTGCTTGCATGTGAAAAAAATCAGTCATATGCTTATTCTCAATTAACTCTCAAACTATTATGCTAATGTGTGAATGGGTTTAACAACCACTGTCTGAGCCATTCATGTTCATAGCAGTTTTACCTCCCTTCTTTCTTGTCTGACAGGTAAGACAATATGTATTAGTCAGCAAGGAATGGAGAAAGTGCTGCTTGGGGCAACAAAAAACTTGATGGGTACAAAATTCTAGGTCAAAAGCAATATTTTGACGTTTCATATAGAGTATGTGTATAAACATTTGCTGACTCATTGGTGTGAAAACGAAAAATTGTTTGTTTTCAGGATTTATCCTGACAAAAAGAAACATCGCCATAACTTCTGTGTGTTATTTTTAAAATAAAAGCAATTGAATTAGTTGGAGTTTTGGGTTTTAAAAATCAGTTTCCAAAGGGTTGTTTTTGTGGTCCTTTAGAGACCTTATTAAGAGTCCCTATTAAGAGTCCTTATTGTATTTGAAGGTCATAATTGTGACAGAAGATGTGCTGCCTGGAGAATCCTCAGTGAATCTAAATTTCTATTTTCAAAGTAACAATTTCTCAGTTGTGATCATCACTCGTTGAAAATATGGCCAAAAGTAAAGATGTAAAAAAGCAGTATATAAGAGTCCTTCACAAGTCTTTCGCAGTTCTCTTCCTTCTTTTCCTAACTGCAGCATACAGTATATACTGTATATTAGTGTTTCTGTACTTAGCTCTGACTAAATGTAATGTTTTGCATTATGATTAATTTGAGGACTACATTAGAGGCCAACCATATTGTAACAAGTGCAGCCAGCACTTATGTAGTAGAAGGGTTTGTTTTTCTGAAAAATATTACTGTAGGACCCGTACAATTTGACAGAGCCAGGTTGTAACTAAACGGGTGTCTTCTCCAGGCCACACATAGGTTTTTTGCAGTAATGAAGAAAAAGGGAAAATTTCAAATGAGCAACACTTGTCCCTTACTTCTCTGATTACATTCATTGCCACTTTTTAAAGGGAAGGAAGACTAGAGCTTGAAATCATCCCTGCTACAGAATCTTCGTTTCAATTATAATGCGTTATTTTTATGTACAATATACTTGGAGATACAAGTGAAAGTCAATACAGAATTCAGAATCTAAGGCACCCGAGGGTGACAGACGTATGACCTCTACTGGGTAAACCAGAAACTGAAATTCTTACAAGACAGAGTCTTTCATTTCTACCTATTATCAGGTGTGCTCGTCTATTAGTGGTTACACCTTTCACTGCTTACACCACTCTTATGTAATTGTAGGATTTAAATGGAATCTGTGTGAAAAGGAAATTATATGGTATACAGAAGAAAACAACCAATGAAATCATTCAAAGTGTGTTAACACAAACAAAAAGGCTGAAAGGGCGTGATGTAAAAATCCAACACCAAAAGTTGGGAATTTGGCTTTTGGGTTTAAATTTCAGGTTTTACATAAAATTTCTTGAAAATAAAAAAACACCCTTAAAATTGATCAACAGTACCTTGCCATGTGAGGGGTTCAAGCTGGAGCTCTCAGATGGAAGGACCACGAGCTTAGAGTGTCACAAAGTGTCTTTAAATGGTTGCAAACGAGGGATGGGAGGTCACAGAAAAAGAAAAAGTGAATGACCTTTGGCTACTCACAACTGTGACCATTCATTTAAAAAATGCCCTGCGAAACTGGATGATGAATGCCACCAAATTTAAGGCAAAAATTTTAAGGGGGGTTGAGAGACAACCCAAGTGCAGTCAGACCTTTCATAACCCTTTACATCAACAAGGTCTGTGTGTAGACAACCAGCAAAGGGGACCCGCCTACAGCAGGCACAGGCATCTGTTTGCATGGGGCCAGGAAGCATCTATGCTGGACAAGGGACAAGTGGTCCTCACTGCTGTTCAGTGGTGAAAGTCGATTCATTCTGAGGAGAAATAATATCTGCCAATGATGCTGGAGATGTCAAAGAGAATGTTATGGATCAGCCACAGATGAGCCTTTGGTGGTCGTGGTGTTACTTTGTGGGCAGGTGTGCCTAGTGAATACAGAACTGCCCTATACTTTGTACAGTGACAAGCCTCTACTACTTGAATAACATCATTAATCCAGTCATTGTGCCTCTGCATGAATAACACAGGGCTATTTTCATCTTCATGGACAACAGTGCTTCAGCTCCTCCAAATAGCATCATTATGGAATGGCTGTTGGTACCTCAATGGAGTCATCTGTACTTTTTCTAGACCTGAACCCCCTAGAAAACCTGTGGGATCTGCTAAGTCGCCATGTAGAAGCTTGTAACTCTGTACCCCTGAACCTCAATGACCTGATTGGCGCCCTTCAAGAAGAGTGGGATGCCATGCCTCAGCAGTCAATAACTCGACTTGTGAACAGCGTGAGATGTCGATGTCAAGCTGTAATTAATGCTCAAGAGCACATGACACATTATTGAGACACTGACATTTCATGATGGTGTATACTCTTCACTGTTGTTGGCTTTTGTTTCATTAAATTGTTTGAGATGAGAAAGTCAACACTGAATGCTACAACTTAAATGGCCAACTTTCAGGATAAAATATCACTGTAGTGTGAATTTTTTACATTTTCCATAAATTTAACCTGAAAGTCAAATATCCCTAACTTTTTGTGAGTAGTATATAACATCACTAAATAAAATAAAGAAAAAAAACTGCTAATACTCTCATGAGTGGACAGGTTTTTATCTGAATACCATTTCTGTAGTTGTGTCAAAGCCGGCTACACCATTCATCACGGCCAAAAATGTTTATGCCACAAAACTTTTTGTCTTATTTACGAAATAATACAGATACATTTAAGGCCTATGTTAAGTCATCTTGGATCCATCTGTAATTTAATTTAACAAATACTGTGACTCAAATGTGATGAATAGAGGCAATATATGTTTAATCTAGTCTTGAGTCAAGTCTTGTGTCTAAATGTAATTTGCAATAGTATGACTGAATTTGAATGACTTTGGAAGGCCTTCTTCACACTTTTCTTCAGCATGTTTGGCATATGATGATATATTGTGTAATTCAAAGATCAGGTTGTAGAGTGTTGAAGCTTGTTGCACATAAAAATTCCCTATCCTCTGTACTTTGGGGGCTATATAAATTGGGTTTTCATGGTCAGGCAGCCGCAGCACATAAGCCTAAGATTGCTATATATAGTGAAATGCCAAGCAGGTCAAGTCGGATCGAGTATAAAGTACGCCACCACTGCTTTACAGTGGAAATCTTCTCTGTAGTGACATTAGGGGTCACATGTATGAACCTGTTTAGGTCTAAAACTCACTTTTTTGCCCATAGGTTACTATGGGCAAAAAAGTGAGTTTTAGACCTAAACAGGTTGAATACATGTGGCCCTAGGTTTCACTTTTCAGCAGTCTGATGAATCAGTCTGAGTTTGGCAGGTGCTTGCAGAATACAGGTAGCAGAATGCATAGTGCCTACTGCAAAATTGGTGGAGAAGGGATAATAGTTTGAGGTTGTTCGTCAAAGTTTGTACTAGGCCATTTATTTTCAGTGAAAAGTAGTATTAATGCAGCACTATATAGACATTTTCAAGCATACATACATGCTTTCAACTTTATGACAACGATTTGGGAAAGTGCTTTCCTGTGCCAACATGACTGTACCCCTCTCCAAGATTTATAGAAATACAGTCTGTCAAGTTTGGTGTGAAGAAACTCAAGTGGCCTGCGCAAAGGTATGACTTTAATCCCCTCAGGATAAACTAGAATGCTTATTGCAAGCCAGACCTTCAAAAAACACAGAAACAAGGCCATACTCACAGCTCAAAGGCTGGACTGAAACTGAACCCAGTAAAGAGGCAACACTTGCCCCTATGCTACCTGGTAAAGATAAACAGGAGCAGCTGATTGCTGAGCAGTAGCTCACATACCCCACCACTAGGGGAACAATTTGACTGCACATTAAATTGATACCTGTTCACACAGTATGAAGAAAAGCCACAGTATAATACATGGGGAGATGCACAAATGCAAAAATACCGATAAGACAACCCCTCACACGCCTTCAATATATGAGGGGGGTGGTTGCTGGTATTATAATTGCATATAGATAAGGCGAAACAAAAGGGTGCCATTAATGCACAAGAACAAGGACAGGGGGTAAAGAGCTCCATTCTTGAGATAGGTACCATAAATAAACAAGATGGGATTAACCCATTAAAGTGACTTGGATAAAAGGTGTCAGAACACAGTGAATTTCAGCTTGCTGCATATGGAACTCTGTAACCGCAGACCATTCAGCGTGCCCACGCTGACCCCTTTCTATTGCTAAAAACACCTTCAATGGAGATGTGAGCATTAAAGTGGACAATGGAGAATTTTAACGCAGGGGCCTGTTTTGATTAATCAAGCATTCATATCCATGATCTGGACGTCCTTTTGGCAGTGCATCACTTACCTATTGGACAGACGGCACCAGGATGCGTTATAACAATAAGGCAAGCTGGTGGAGATAATGTAATGCTTTGGGCATTGCTCTGCTGGTAAAACTTGAGATCTGCCATTCCTTTGGATATTACTTTGACTGATGCCACATAAGTGCTAGAATACAGTTATTTTGAATGACCAAAATATAGCTATGGCGATATAATACACTGTGTCCTTTTTCTCGTGGGTAATTTTTAGGAATGATTACAATTATTAAATGAATATTATGACAATCATTGAAACATTTGTTCCGTGTGTTTTAACGGAGAATGATTTAGTTGCAACTGACAATAAAAAAAATCATCTGGTAGTTCTTCAAACCTGTCCCTTTACTACTAAGCTAACAAGATTAAAGGTGTAATCTCCCCAAATCACCTGCGTCATACACGAGCCAGCTTATATGGGAGTAACTTAGGAACACCCTTGTTGGCTTTCTGCTCTTTATTGTGGATAAGAAAAGATAAGACATATTCTAACTTTTCTTACCCTTAACAGCCTCTGGCCCAGTAATTGTTAAATCTAATGGCTGGTAACAATGTTTTAAAGCTCTTATTTTTTTCTGTGTGTGCGGCAATCACCAAAGCAGTAATGATTTACTTATCATCCTGTTTTTTTCTCTTTATTTGATTAAATTAACAGGGTTTTTCCCCTAATAGACCTCTACAACTAATGAGAATGGGGGAAAACTATCTTTCATAATTTCTTGGATTTTGAATGGAACAGTAGTGCGCATATGTGACTATTGCTTCATTCAAACAGTGGTGGCGGTCTCAATAACTGGACCCTAACTAATCAGGCACTTCTCACCTATCCTGTGGGTAGGTAATAAGTTTTCATGAAAACAAACCCTCTAAAGGTGAATCTTTAGAAGCCAAATTCTTTCAAAGCTCTGTTATTTCATAAAGAAACATTTTTTAGTGTTCCATGTGAACATACCCTTAAAAAAACACTCCTGTGTTTAAATAAAAAAAACTTAATTTAATACCAAAATCTGCAACACGTTGAGATGTTTTACACATTCAGATATGTCCCATCAATTTTATGGTGTGTCCTATTCCCCATTAGATATGCTTTCCAACTGCCTATTGACTTAAAGTACCAGGCACACAGCATATAACTTTGCGAGGATATTCTGGAACATCCCTGAAAAGTTTGCAGCTGCAGCAGAGAATCTGCTGCCAATAGCAACAGATCTCTTCATTAAGAAGGCAGTCACGGCTTATTATAGTCTCTGCCTTCCCGATTACTGTTTACACAGCGCTCAATGAGTATATACAGATCAACTGCAAACCTTTAGGCTTCCTGCTTCCCAGCAGTCACAGGATCATTGGGGTCACTTACTTACTTAATAGACCCAGATCAGCTCTGCAGTCAGCTTAGGGGGCTATTTTTCAGCCCCAGATATAGAGAAAATAAGCAACAATGAAAAGAACATGCAAAAATGCCTCCCAGAGGTTTTCTTCTGACCCTATGAGGAGGCACAGTAAATAATAATAAAATAATGTCATTCAAACCAAAATGTATGAAAAAAATGAGTATGTGCCTGGTAAAACATAAGCTAGCTTAAAATTGAAAGTGGGCCAACATGAGCAAGATCAAGATCCTGTGGCCATGATTGTATTCAAATTCACGATTTTAATGCAACTGTACAGAATAAAAGTAAATCATGCTGTATGTTTTTTTTTATGAGATTCAATAGAGGATATATACAACAGTATATGAAATGAGTTGCAAATGTGTGTTGGTATATGTTTGGAAAAGTCCCACTGGACATAAATTCTTACCACTGTGCCACTGGTCGAGCTTGCTCTCAATGTCGTAACTAAGTAACCATCAGTAAACACCAGAAAAAATGGAAACGGCTCACCTGGAGTCCAGGATAGGTTGCTGTTGATTGCCGCATGGCTAAGGGTGCAAGTCCTTACAAAGAAGCAAATTTCAAGTGTGTATGCCAGCACAACCAACGCAGGAACTTTCTCAATGCAGGCAGGGTGAAGATTAAAATATATCCATCCTTTATTTCTTCGTATTAAAAACTGCAAATATTCATGTGCATATTAACGGGAGACATACAATCCAACATCTTAGCTGCAGACTGGGCTGACTTACGTGTGTACTGGCATACACACTTGATGGTGAGGTTGACTTAGCCCATGATGGCCATGAAGTGCGACCCCAAAGCAACCAGGGAGGTCAAAAGCACCAATGCAAGGCACCAGAAAGAGGCAGAGATCAGGCAGACAAGGGTCAGGGCTGGCAGAACAGGTACTAAAGAGGTGCCAGGTACAGTAACAGGGAGGCAGACTGAAATAATAGCAAATACTGTATACTGAACAAGATGCAGACAGGTGATAGGCAAGACACAGAACTAGGAACCAGGCAGGATACATAACTAGGAACAAGGAACAGGATACCAGATAGATATACAAGGCAGGACACAGAACAGGTTACAAACAAGACATAGATGAACCAAAGAAGCAATATAAAGGCCAAGGGAACCAGAACTGGTACAAACCAGACAGACATGAACCACAGACACAAGGCAGCATACAAAACTAGGAAAAAGGCAGACACAGACATGAAACATGGAACAGACTGACTGACAAGAACCATGTAAACCACAGGTACAAGGCAAAATGCAAAACTAGGAACAAGGAAGACAAAAACATTGAACAGGCTGACAAGAATCAAGTAAACCAAGGTTTAGGCAAGGAGTGTTGGGAGATACTACCTAATAAACTTACAAGTAGAATGAGATTGGCTGGGGAAGCCAAACACAGCTGAACTCTGTGGGGTTAAATTCCATCAGGATTCGGCCGCAAGTCTCATAGTCAGGAGGGACTAGAGCAGCCTCATGGTGTTTACAGAATAGCCAAACAAAAGGGGAAAACCGCACAGCAACTGTAGTAAATTGGTAAGTAGCGGCATGACATATAGGGCGACATGTATGAAGATCGGCGCGTCGGAGTACAGGTTTTCGCCAGATCGAACATGAAAGCTACGCCTCATGTATGTAGGCGCCCCAGGTGCGCTCATACATGCGGTGTAAAGTCCCCTGCGCCTCGCCAGTGTGTGGGGCGCAGTGCGGGACTTAGGCGCAGAAGGACTGCGCATAACATGTATTCCGATTCAAGACAGGCTGGAAACAGCGAGAAATCATTAAACATGTTAGTGAATAGCAAAAAGAGTCGTCTTTCAAATGAATTAATGAATAAATAGAAAAATCAAAGCTGTCTAAAAGCGATTAAATGTAGTGAGAAAGTTGATCATTTAAAATTAAAGGGAAAATATATAAGATCGCTCAAGAAATAAATATCAGCTCTCAGCTCCGTGAGGCATGGAGTATGAATCAAATAAATCATTTTTATTAGGTGTAAAACATCTGAAAAAGAGCTCAAACCTTCTAAAAAAAAACCATAAATAACATCACTAACAAAATATCAATAACGGCGCAACATCAGGAATTGGGATATTGGAAATTGCTGGGAAATACAATAATTCAAATTCTGTAAGCTCTTCTCATTGGTCAGCATAAACCAGCCAATCAGAATAGGAGCGACAGTGAACCATTATAACCTATGGAGTAGTGTTGACCATCAAATGAAAAGGAAGGGACAGTTCAAAATACAATAAAAAAGGCAGAAAAAAAGCTGATTGGTTGAGACCAGGCGGCAGATTTTGAATCCAGCAATCATATGTAGTGCGTCTATTTTGAGTGAAGCAAGATGGGCGCGATAGAGGGGGGCCCTAAAAGTTATTACTGTCTATGGGAAATATTCTAGTACTGTGATTGGTTGGGGGGAAGAGGGGCTCGTCCTGCTTAGCCAATAGCGGGTGAGCTACTTATCTCATAGAGTTTTTTGGGGAAAAAAAATGCAGAGCGAGCTCTGTTTGTGATTGGCTAAGTTAAAGGAGGCGCGATTATTTGGGCCAATGGGAGAGCGAGCGACACTCTTATGGGTTTTGCAATCTATAATAAAACTGTACATGCCAGAAATCAAATGATAAGACTCACAAAGTTGTACCGATCTCTACATAAAAAGAAAAATAATATGGGGGTAACGAAAATAAACAAATAAAAATGAATTCAATGATTGGCCGGGATAGCAAAACCCCCGCTAGTTCAACCAATCAGCTCTTTTCTGCCTTTTTTACTGTATTTGGAACTGTCCCGCATTTTCATTTGATTGGTCAATACTATTCCATAGGTTATAATGGGTCACTGTCGCTCCTATTCTGATTGGCTGGTTTATGCCGACCAATGAGGAGTGTTTACAGAATTTGAATTACTGTATTTCCCAGCAATTTCCAATATCCCAATTCCTGATGTTGCACCGTTATTGATTTTTTATTAGTGATTTTATTTATGTTTTTTTAGAAGGTTTGAGCTCTTTTTCAGATATTGTTTTATACCTAATAAAAAAGATTTTTGGAATCATAATCCATGCCTCACGGAGCTGAGATTTATTTCTTTTGCGATCTTATATATTTTTCCTCTAATTTTACGTTCTTGCTTCACTTCGCCTCCTCCGGCTCATTTAGACCACAATCAACTAGGTCTGCCTGTCGGAGCCGCAATGCACCTCACTTTGCCGACCTGCGATAATACATGCCTCGGAGTATTCGAATGAGCCGCATCCCGCCCCAGAACACCCACACCGTGCCCATTGCATGCCCCTTCATGTTAGGCGCAGCTGAAAGTGGCGAAGCTTGCGCCTAACATCTCATCCCTACATCCGACAGGGGATTTGGATCGGTAAGGCGCCGTTTTCGCCAGAAAACAGGCGCAACTCCCGATCATACTCCCGATCATACATAGTGGGCACCTAGTCTTACAGATGTGCAGTCTCCACCTCCTCCCATTGCTTACCGTGAAATCTCCATCCCACCCATATGTGTTTGCAAAATATTAGAGGATTATGAACATAAGGATATCTCTACCCACTAATGGAATGGGTAGAAATGCTTAGCTGAGCGCTGTGCCCTTTTGTTTTTGATTAGATTTTCTTTAAAAAGTCAGTTGTGTATAGGTTCATAAAAAGTCTAGAGCAAATAAAATCATGTCCAGCTTCAAAATGAAATCTTCAGCTTTATTGGTGACAGCAACCTATAGAGGGAAAAAGGTCATTTACTTGAATAATAAGTACTGCCTGAACAAAAACTACAAATACCAACATGTAATCACATAGATAAAATATGACTGAACCATATACCATACTGATAATAGAACTAAGTTAAGAGGGATCTGAATGAGCATGAAACACCCTGATGTGCATTTAAGAAGAAATGTGTGTCAGAATGGTGCAAACTTGCCTGGAGCCCCCTTTACTTAGTTCTGCTACATAATTACTAAAGTGTAAATTCTTGGTAGTTTGTGCCTTTTTTTGTTTTATTGGTGACAGGTATGGGAAACGTTACATACAGGAATTCCTATGCATTTCAGGCCACATATGACCCTTAGTCAAGCAGCACTTTGTCACCGGAGTGTTGTCCATGGCTCTTTCTGTGCTTCCATTTTAGATTCCAGCAAGGTAAATTCTTGATTTGGACTGATAAACAAATCTATAGGACCTCCCAGTTGTGTTTCCAAGTACAACTCAGGAGAACTGATCAGAAACTAGAGAGCTCAGCCCTCAACAGATCTATTCTGCCCCCTCATTTTGACTATTGCTGTGAGTCTTTGCTCCTGCACCCCCATAAAGTATAACTTCCAACATGTCACTATGACATGTCAAAAGTTTTAAAAATGAAAGGTAAGCTTAAAAGACGTATTTAGATTTTTTTCTCTAATATAGCCTGTGTGAGACTTCAGAAATAATAGGCACATTAAATATAGAATTTTCCTGTAAAATAGAACATTTTCAACAATGCTAAGCTATGTAAACTTCAACTGTAATAGGTAATTGTCTAAAAATCTGCGTAAAGTATGTAGTACTCTACTACATACTCTATATGAGTTCCTTAGAGTTTCAGGAGACTTTTGTATAAAGTAAAGTGAAATATCCACTGACATAAAAGTTCATGCTTTCTCTATCTACAGTATAATAATAAAGCAAGGTCTATACATTTACAAATGACTTTCTCACTGCAAGCTATAGGAATGTGGTCAAAATGAAAAACCTCACAAAATGTTAGGAATGTAATGACAAGTCTACCTTGGCATCCCGCTCCTCAGTTATAAATGCCTCAACTGCTTTTATTGTTCACTCTTTGCTCTCTCGCCCTGAAGTGAAAGGGTTTCTGTTTTCCGTTAACAATCAGATAACGAAGATACAACAATTCAGTTACAGAACTAGAGTAAAACATTAAAGGCAAATGTATCTATTCAAAATATGAAATATTCATTTTGTTCTTAAAGCAATCGTACACTGAACACATGGGATTTGTGCATAAAACAGGAATAATCTTGACAGATTGCATGGATTAAAAGAAGTCTACTGTAATCTGAACCAGGTAATTCCGTTTATATACGTTCCATATATATATAATACATTTGATCAGATGTGAGGCTTGTCAATGTAGTAATAATGCACTCTCAATACTTCCCGATTACGTTTGGAGAACCTGAAGTTCTGCATTCTGCTAGCATTTCCTTTGGGGGAATTCCCTTCAGTAGTAGAAATGTGGCTCTTGCCAATAAGTGTTTTTTCTACTTTCCTCAAGAATGAAATGAAGGAAAAATCTTAAAGAATTATGGAAATCACCGGATTAAGAGACATGTTAATTATATGCAAACAATAAAACAGGGAAACAAAATTTTAAAGACATCTTTATTTACTAATTATCGTCACGCACAAAAATACACGCACCTACACATCTTGGCATGCTATCAATGAGGTTATTAATGGTGGTCTGAGGATTTATACCACGCTGAATGCACTTGGGCACATAAATCATCAAGATTGCCTGCTGGCAGCTCCCTTTGCACGTCCAAGATGTGCTCCCTGGTGGACAGGTCTGGAGAAGCTGCAGGCCACCGTAGTACATTTAGGCCATGTAGGATGAACATACAGCCTTGCATTGTCCTGCTGAAAAACTAATACTAGGACACTATAGAGAAAAGGCTGTACTACTGGTACCACAACTAAATCAATGTAATGATGAACTGGCAGTGTACCTGAACTAAGGACTAGAGGGGTTCAGCTTTCGTACCAAATGCCACATGCCACCCCACACCCTGACTTCAACAGTGTGACATTCCATTGTGAAGGCCCTTTGTGGCGTTGGCCACATGGTCTCCAGACTAATCTCCAGCTATCATTGTGTCCAAGACAAGGCAAGACTTATTGCTGTAAAGGATAAACATGCCAGCCTCAATTGTTGTCTTGCTGGGCATCTTGGTAGACTTTGAGAGCGCTGATGTGAGGTCTATGGAACAAATATAGTTGAAAGTCTGGCATGTAGTCTGGCATGTAGGCAAATGCCTTCTGATGGTTTGCTGTGACACTGGGTATAGAGGTTCACCTCCGGATACCTCTTGTGATCATTCCAGTTTGCCGCTATTCTCTCAATCACCAGGACACGCAACATTGAACATTCTGGTATAGGCGTATATTAATCTGCCAGAGTAATAAATCAAGATCTATCAGTTCAAGGATTCTGTCCCAGTCAGTTTGTGGTAAGTCACGATAATTGGCTCTTTGACAGACTGGAGGCATCGCTCAATCATATCACAAACCTAATCTGATTTTTGAGGTGTTATGTAGCTAAAAACTTTGCTTTCAGTGTTGCTATTATGTATCCCACATGTCAAAGGTTGGGGCTAATTGCTTGAAAATTTGATCAATTGAAGATCTTGACACCTATTACTTCTTCGTTTTGAGTGGACTTTGTCTTTCTTGATGTTGCAATTTCAGTGTTGAGGAGTGTATATAGAGAACACAAGAGCAGGTTACTAAAAAGTGTTTAATGTAAATATTTTTAAAAAGCATGCATGGACATACATGAAATTCTGCACCAGCAATACCTAAAATACTTATCTGAATTTGTCCATAATCATTCACTGAAGTTGTGGTCATAACACATCCCTATATTGTGCAACTGTATAATACAAAGCAATCAAAGTGTTTCAGCATATCCAACAGAGGTTTTAGATTCAACCCAATTCTCAGAGAAACACATCTTTCTCTGATGCACACACTCTGTTTTTTTAAAATAGGAAGTCAGTTCCTAAAAGTTAAAGGGGTTTTCTCACTATGCAGTTTCACAGAGCTATAGCCAGCTTTAGAATCACACATGCTGGTCACGCTGTGGGTGGGTCCAAAACGGTGATTGACACATCAGTTCTGCTGTCCCTAGCTATTCATGTTATAAAGACATGAGTGCAAGACATTTATAAAGTGTATATCACAGGATGCAAGGCTCTAAAGAGTATCTACTGAGCTCGGCACAAAGAGCGACATTATGGGGAGCAACATTAAAGATAAAACATCACGGGGAGCAAAAGTACTGGGATTAAACATCACAGACAGCAACAGTACAGGGGTTAAACATCTTGGGCAACAACAATACGGAGGACAGTACGGGAGTTAAACATCATGGGTAGCAACAGGACAAGGACAGTACAGCGGTTAAAAATCACGTACATTAACACTAAAGGGGACCGTATGGAGATTATGTATCACGGCCAGCAACAGTACAGGGGATGTTATGGGTATTAAACATCATAGGCAGCAACAGTACAGGGGACGGTATGGGTATTAAACATCATGGGCAACAGCAGTACGGGGGTTATACATCACGGGCAGCAACAGTATGGGTTTAAACATAACGGAGCACTCCACGACTCCAACTCCAAAACCCTGTTTTCTATATCGTCTTGATACTAGATACAACAGGACCCCTTCAGAGATAAAGCCCATGCCTCTGCAGATACAAGCTGTGTTGGTGGCATAAGTGGACCTCATACAAAATCAGCAGGGTCAATGTCAGCACTAGGCAAAGCAGGGCATATGCTGAGGCCCAGAACATATAGAGCGGTTCATTGCTGCCTTCCCCATTAGATTAATTACCACTTGCAATAGTCAGATGTGCAGCTGAATTAAGGCTTTAATAATAGGACTGATACTTGGGAGTGCCCATTAGATGCAGCAACCCACCCTTTTATTGTGTGTTTATTGCTATTAATGCCCTGCTGTTATCAGTGATATTTTGCTGTGAAGAACTGCTACTTGACCCCTGTTAGGCAGACTACATACACCCAGACTGCCAATACACCTTCAAAAACTAGGAGAAGCAGAAAACGATTGCATATTAAATTTCAATATGCCAGATCCGTATCCCCTGACATAATCTCTTAGAGGAGAGTTGTGAGGCTTCCATATGCACAGTGAACAATTGACTGGTCCTGCCAAAATTGGCAGGCTTAGACAATTTTTCTCTAATGTTTATAGAGTATTTGTAATTATAAGGTAGAAAATATGAGCTATTAAATGGTTTTTTTTTACCATGCAGTTTCACAGAACTACAGTTAGGCGGTGGGTGGTGTTATAGCAGTGATAGACATATTAGCTCTATTCCCAGCTATTCCTGTTACAGTGATATGACTACAAAAGATTTAAAAACTGTAATACACAGGGTTACAGAGCTCTAAAGGGTAAAAGCTTGTCATTAGGTTAGGTAAATGAACAAATTGCTAGAGATTCTGCAGGAAGTGACTCACCATGGTTAAACAGCAGCTTGTGGAGCAATCAGATAGGAGACAGCCGGGAGAGGTGGTCTGTAACCAGGAGAAACTTGTGTACTCCCACAGAAAATAAATCTTCTTTATCTCCTGACCAAAGCAAAATTTAAACAGCAATGTATTTCATGATAGTCTTCATTTACCTTTCCCTACACATTAAAAGCTAATCATCGTGGTGAGAAAACCCTTTTAAGTTGGACAAGCTTGATAAGAGCTGATTGAGATTCCACAGGTAGAAAATTAGGGAAGATCTATTTCTAGTCTAATTAGGGTTCTGATCCTGTATAAATTTCCCTACCCTGGTCATCTTGTGTCAATTTTTTAGAGTATGGACAGTTTTCTAAGTATAAGGTTAATTTAAAACAAGAATGAAACCAGGAATGAACAATAGCAGGTAACAGCTAGTAATACTTTTTTTTTACTATTGAAGGGGTTTTGCACTTACTCTGTCTCCTCAGGCTGTTCATGGTTCTACAGCAGTGATTAGTGTATTCAACATCTAGTGAGCCATTACTCTGACAGTGCAGGAGATTGTTATCTCTAATAATATTACAGATAAAGCAATGCTTTTCAATACTCACAGCACATTTACCTTTTGTTTACTGCAGCTAATCTTGTTAGATATAATTAGTTTGCTTTGATCTCAGTTCCTCAGTGGGGTGACCTCACTGTCTGCTCTCAGCTAATCAGATAATAGACAATCATCTGGTATACTGGTAACCATAGAAAACTGTATGTTCTTCAGAGCACATAAAAATGATCACCTCATGACTAAAGTAAAATCTATTGACCAATGTATTTATAAAAGTCTTCATTTAACTGTCCCTTTATGTTGAAAGCTTATCTTTGTAGAAAACCCCTTTAACAGCTTCACAAACCACACTCCACCACCATGCTGTTCCTGGCCTCTATAGACTCAACCCCCATAATCCTTAAGCTAATTGCCTATCCTCAAATCCATCACCTGGACAATGAGATCTTTATTTCCCCATGCATTCTACCCTCTCGTTGGTCTACCCCCACTGCCCTTTTTCTCACTATCAACGCCCTCCTCACTAAACAGACCCAACCAAAGAACTGTCTATCCTACTCCCACCTCCTAACCCTCTCTCTGTTACTACTGTGTGCTGGGGACATATCTCTTAACCTCGGATCCCCTCAGCACATACCCCTTATTGTGTCTCCCTCTGCTAACTGATCCACCAAAACAAACACCTCTAACCCCTTAAAGCTAAAACATATTCCCTTGATAATAGCTTCTCCTATTTCGCTCTCTGGAGCTCTCTTGAATGAACGCTCTGTAGGCAACAAACTTTCCTATATTCGCAACCTCATTATCTCACAAAACTTATCCTTCCTTGGTCTGATGGAAACTTGGCTAACATCCTCTGACACAGCCTTTCCTAGTGCGCTGTCTTTTGGTGGCCTCCAATTTATCTTTACTTCCCGTGCCAGTATGGCGAAGGTGTTGACCTTCTCCTGTCAGATACCTGTTTCTTCGTCACTGTTCCACCTTTCCTCACCCTTCCCTCATTTGAAGTGCACTCCGTTTGCATCTACTTCCCCTCTAACTTTCAAGTGGCTGTCATCTACCAACCACCAGGCCCTGCCACCACCTTTCTCAACCACTTTGCTTCCTGGCTTCTCCACTTTCTATCCACTGACATTCCCACTATCATCATGGGAGATTTCAACATCCCTATCTACACATCCAACTCAACTGCCAGCAAACTCTTATCGCTCCCCTCTTCCTTTGACCTATTGCAGTGGACCTCTGGAGCCACTCACAAAGAGTGAAACACACTGGACCTCATCCTCACTCGCTTCTGCCCCTTATCTAACATCTAAAACTCTCCTTTCCCCATATCTGATCATAATCTGCTTACCCTCTCCACTCTCTCCACTTCACCTGCCCCTCTTGTCCTGAATCTAATACACCTCCATAGGAACTATATTCTTGTTTGATGTCACAGATGCAGCCACTGCTTTCTGCAACAACAAAATCACCTCCACTCTTGAATTGGTTGTCCCTCTCGTGCACAACAGAACCTGCAAAATCAGTAGACAACCCTAGCACACCTATTTGACTTAAAAGTTGAGGCAAGCTTCCAGAGTTGTTGAGTGGCATTGGAAGAGAACCTACTATTCACAGTTACTGCAGATGATAATGATCCTCTTTTTCAAGATTTATTATGCAAAAATTCACAAATATTAAAAGCAGTGTGGTACTTGCATTTGAAGTAGTGAGTCCATGACTTGTAGATACATAGGCACAATTGCCAAAGTTCAATAGTTTAATCCATGTTTAAAAACATTTTAGCATGTTTCACAGAAAAACACTCAAATTCCAGTTTTCGTTTAACCCCTTTGGTGTCAGGGTATCTAATCTAAAAATCCAGCTAGCCTCCTTATGCAATAACTTTTTTCTCAAAGAGAGACAATCAATATAATCTCTCTGTTCTAATATACACCACCGGAGATCTGAAACTCAGTGTTTTTCAAAGAAGTGTTGAGCTACTGTACTCTCTCCATATTTTTTATTAGATTGACTCGAGGAAAGGACAGTACTCTCAGATAGCTCATCTGCCTGTTTTTTTATTCTGTATATGTACGAATGGCAAAACAGTGTTAATTCAGCCTAATTTTAATTGTACGGGACACTTGTCCAACATACTCTTTCCGACATGGGCATTTTAACAAGTAAACACCCTTTTTGCTATCATAAATATTATAGCCTCTTATGGAAATATCATGCCCCTTAGTGGTATGTGATACAGAGGTCCATCTTATTATGGAATGACAACTGAACAATGACAATGACAACTCACAATTTATGTCAGGTAGGTGGCAGTTTGTTTGGTGGCTAACTTCATCTGCTTACTGTTCTTAACTGATTTCACATCAGACCTAGTAATAATATTGCCGATCAGCCTCCCTTTACGATAGACGAACCAAGGGGGAAATTTAAACAGATGTCATAATTTAGGGTCACTAATCAGGACTCCCCATTGTTTTTTAATAGATTTTCTACTAAATTAGTATGCTAGTTAAATTTCAAGTTAGGTTCAGCGATCAGCTCTATCTGCAGCTACAGGGGACCTCAATGGGGTCCCCAGTAGAACCCATCTATGGTAATGTTTTCATGGCAGCATATGAGAGAAAGTATATATTTTCTTCCCAGATGTACAAACATGTCAAATTGTGGTTACGTTATATGGATGATGTCTTTGTTCTCTGGCGTGGGACAAAAAGGGAATTTTTATTGTTTGTACAATTTTTGCATAATATACATCCATTCATACAATTTTCCACCTTTTTGAGCAAAGACATCATCCACTATTTGGACGTTGAAGTTAATAGGGTTGATAATGGTTTAAGAACTTCTCTTTATACCAAGCCTATTGACAGAAATAATGTTACATAAGACTAGATATGCACATTGGACTTTTACCAGGATTCCAAAAAGCTAATTTATTAGTGCACAAAGCATATACTCAGATACTGCATCCTAAGTGAAACATATGCTGGAAATATTTGAGAAATTTGAGACTCATGGTTACAAATGAGAAGAGCTGAACAGATAGGGACTGAGGTACCTATGATGAGTAGGGAACAGCTCCTACAACCAAGGACTAAAGAAAGAACTAAGAGATTTCTATTCACTACCAAATTTGACTTTCATAGTAAATTAGTAGAAAATTATTAGGGAGTCCTTATTAGTGACCCTAAATTTGGACATCTGTTTAAAATCCCTCCTCGGTTCGTCTATCGTACAGGTAGGACAATCGGCAATATTATATGTGAAATCAATTAAGAACAGTAAGCAGATGAAGTTAGCCACCAAACGAACTGGCACCTACCTGCCCTAAATTGTTAGAGTTGTCATTCCATAAAACTAGGGCCTCCATGTCACATACCACTAAAAGGCATGATATTTCCAAAAGAGGCTTTCATACCTGTGATAGCAAAAAGGTTGTTTATTTGTTAAAATGCCCATGCGGGAAAGGGTACATCGGACAAACATCCCACACAATTATAAATAAGGCTGAATGAACACTGTTTTACAATTTGTACATATAGAAAGAAAACTGAGACAGAGGCGCTAACTGAGAGTAATGTCTTTTCCTTAACTCAATCTAATAAAAATATATGGAGAGAGTACAGTAGCTCAACACTTCTTTGAACAACAAAACAAAGTTTCAGATCTCTGGTGGTCTATATTAGGACAGGTAGATTATGTTAATTGTCTCTCTTTGGAAAAAAATTTATTGCGTAAGGAGGCTAGCTGGATTTTTTAATTAGATACCCTGTTACCCTGTTAAACTAGAAGTGGAATTTGAGTGTTTTTCTGTGAACCATGCTGTATTTATGTTTTTAAACTTTTTTCATTTGTAATTAAGGAAGTTTGCATAGTTTTGATGTAGTATAGTTAGAGAAACTTTTGTGTCTATTTAAAGGAGGTCCGTAGGCGGTCTCACATGCTTGAGAAAAAAGGTGGTAGCCCCTTGAAACATTACTTACAGGTGTGTGACTACCCGCTTGCTCGACTGCTTGTTCTTCTCAACCATGGATTAATATATTGAACTTTGGCAATTGTGCCTATGTTTCTACAAGTCTTGGACTCACTACTTCAAGCGCAAGTACCATACTGCATTTAATGTTTGTGTATTTTTGCATAATATATTGTGAAAAAAGAGGACCATTATCGACTGCAGTAATTTTGATTACAAGTATTAAGTTGGTGAGAGGAAGCAACTCACCCTGGTGCATACAGGTCCGATGACTTATATATATATAAAATATTGCCATAGAAGTTATATATTGGAAGAAAACCCTCTCTGCTGATGAATTTGCTACATACTAACAAACACTCCTCGACTTCAAGTCTGCACTCACTTTTGCCAAACCAGATTACTTTTACCACTCTCATATTCTCTGTCTCACAACCCTAGACAACTATTCAACACGTTCAACTCTCTACTCCGTCCCCTGGTTCTCCTTTCCTCCATCTCTCCCTTAGCAGATGATTTTTCCATTCACTTCTTAAATAAGATCAACCTCATCAAAGAAAGCTTCACCAAAAAGTCCATGATCGCCACTCTATATCTGCACAATGCGCTTCGTCCTCAACCTTGTTACTCATGACAATATTTCCTCTCTAATTTCCAAATCCAACCTCACTACCTGTAATTTTGACCCATTTCCATCCCACCTCATCCCAGACTTTAGTGCTGTTATTACTCCAGCCCTCACCCATCTTTTCAACCTATAGTTAACCATTGGCATCTTCCCTTCCTCCTTTAAACATGCTACCATCACATCCATCCTTAAGAAACCATCTCTTAACCTCTCCTCTCTGTCCAACTATTATCCCATATCACTGCTTCAATTTGCCTCAAAACTCCTTGAACAGCATGTCTATCTTGAACTGTCTTCTCCACTCTTATCCAACTCTCTCGACCCACTGCAATCTAGTTTCCAATCCCAACAATCTACTGAAACTGCCCTAACCAAAGTCACTTATGACATAGTAACCACAAAAGCCTCACGCCACTACTCTGTGTGTTTTCCTCTGCCTTTGACACTGCCGACCACCCCTTCCTATTACAAATCCTCTCATCCATCGGCATCACGGACAGCCCTTTCCTGGATCTCCTCATACCTCACTGATTGGGCATTTAGCATCTGTCACTCTAGCACCACCTCCTCCTATGGCTCCCTTTCCGCTGTTATCCCTCAGGGATCAGTTCTGTGTCCTCTACTCTTCTTTATCTACACTAAATCAACTCATAGCATCCCTTGGCTTTCAGTACCACTTGTATTCTGACGACATCCAACTTTACATCTCTGACCCAGATATTAATTCTCTGTTCTCCAGAATCCCAGAATGTCTGTTATCCATATCCTCCTTCTTCTCCTCTTACCTCCTAAAACTAAATGTGGAAAAAAGTGAATTCATCATCTTTCCACCATACCATTCTATCCCCCCCACTGTCAGGGCTAGGCGGCGCTCAGCCTGCAGGGAGCAACAGCCTGTAGCAGCTGATTTGCGACCCCACATGGATAGACAGTCTGCTGGCAGCTCCATGAGTGACAGAGGCACCACCACTCTGGACAGGGGGCGTGTCGTACCAGCCAATAGGAAAACCCGGAGACCGTTCCAATCAGCTACAGGGGCGGTATCCGGTGATCACATTGAAACTCACTGCAGGCTGAATGCTGCGTCTGTGATATTCTCCTGGCTGCCTATTACCTGTGCTATTGTTTTTTGTTTTGCTTATCCATGTAACACACCTCTGCTTGTTTTCCTGACCGTGTCTTGCGCTCTGATTCTGTACCTCGCTCCCGTTCGGTTTGACTTCGGCTTGTATACATTTTCTCTCTGGTTCCGTTTTGTGGCTTGGCGTTCCTGATTGGCTTTTGACCCGAACTGTCTACGCTTCTTCCTCTTGACGGCCCCAGCACTTTAGCAGCGCAGAGACTGTCGCCCAGTTGGCGTCTGCCGCCGAGGGCAGCACGTCAAGTAGGCAGGGACAGTGGGCTGGGTTCCAGTCAGGGCTCACTGTACCTCCCTTGACCTGACACCCACCTTATCTATTTATCACAGTCAATGGCTCTACACTTTCATGTCTGCTGCATTGAGATAACGTTTGATTCCTCCCTATCCTTCAAGCCACACATGCAAGCCCATACTTCTGCCTACTACCTCCACCTGAAAAAAACAGTATTTCTCAAACCTGCTCACTCCTTATCTTCGATACTACAAGAGTGTTAATCCATGCCCTTGTCATCAATGCCTAGACTAATGCAACATCATTCTTTGTGGCCTTCCATCTAGCACTCTTGCTCCCCTTCAAACCATCCTCAACTCTGATGTCCTTCTGATCCACTTCTCTCCTCACTACTCCTCTCTCCTCTTCCAATCCATTCACTGGTTACCCATTGCCCATAGAATACAGTCCTAATTACTAACCATGACCTGCAAGACCATAACCTGGATATATACATATATGTTTGCCTAAATCTACAAATACCTCCCCTCACATAATCTCCGCTCCTCACAGGACCTTATTCTCTGCTCTGCCCGTGTCAGCCCCTCACACTACCGTCTCCAAGACTTCTCTTGTACTTCCCCCACACATCATACACTCCACCACTTTCATTAGTATCAAAAGCAACCTGAAAACCCATTTCTTTAGAATAGCCTATAATTTGGAATAACCCGCTGTCAGAACACCACCACTCACATTCTGTTTCTTTCCTCCTCCCATAGATTGTAAGTCTTGGAGGTCAGGGTCCTCTCTCTCTCTCTGTTCCAATTTTTAGTCATTTAGGGGGACATCTATGAATGAGTCTGGCGTCTTTTCAGCCTGAAGACTAGCACAGCCCCATCTGCTATATTTTTAAACGTGCACACTCCAGTATTAGGCACATTACAGAGTGCCCACTGCACTTTGTAATGCACCTGAGATCGGGAGCGTGCTGGAGGTGTGTCGCACTACAACAGTACGAAGTTACATATTTATAGCTTCAGTACGGCAAATCCAGGCGCATTACTGCTGGAATAAGTAAACCACTTTAAAAGTCATCTACCTGAGCCTGAATTGTCGTTTGTGCGCTAGAATGTGCCTGATTTATGACCCACAGTAGAACAGGTTAATAGATTCAGGCGCATTCTAAACTACTTTTGTGCACAAAAAAAATGGCGCCTGGGCGGCAAAAATCATACATGTTGCTCTTACTGTTGCCATTGTACTTTGTTTTGATTTATGTTGTGTATGTAACCCCTCTCGAATGTACATTGCTCTGGAATTAATGGTGCTTTAAAATATATAATAAAAATCTCTGTATCAACACTAGTTTTCTGATGTAAATATGTTGAAAATAATGGCACCATATTTAACAAGTTGCAAAGTGGCATCATGTTGGCTGACTGGTTAGCACTGTTACCTTGCAGAACTTGGTCCTGGGTTTTTATCTATCCAAGTACATCCACATGGAGTATATATATTCTCCATGTGTTTGCATGTATTTGGTGTATGGTGACCTCCCACACTTTAAAAACATACCGATAGATTAGTTTAGCATTTAGATTGTGAGTCCTATAGGGAACAGAGAATACGAATAACCTCAATATACCAATGTGGAATACGGGGGTGCTTTATAAATAAAAGAAATGAATTAAATGAAAATAAAAAGTAATTAAATGCTATTTCTGATAGTGTGTGTGTGTATTTATATATATTTATACATGTGTGTGTAAGAATGCATCTAAACTGAATACCTAGCAAAGGAAATGATTCACCTTTTGAAGTTTCACTGAGTTTTCTCTCTCTCGAAAAAGAACATAAGCCAATCTTTGCTTTAGGGGAGGGCGGTAAAGATTGTATTTATGTGTAGGTGGGCTGGGAATTGAGTAATGCATAGCTGTCTTTCATAAGAGAGTGCTTTCTTAAAGCTTTTCATTCCTTTGTACAATTCAGGCTTAAGATGTCACAACTGGTTTATCAGGAACTACACCTTGGGTAAATTGGAAATATTTCGGAGCTTAGTCACACAGCAATAGCAATTCAAACCTGTTAGAATTTCCTGCAATTTGTTTGTTGATATTTTAAACAACTTCCTATATTGCTAACTATTGTTCTCGTAAGGAAAACAAAAAAATTGTGCATCTCATAAAATAGGAAATATATAGTTCATGTTTTGCTTTCCATAATTAGAAAATAAATTGTGACAGTCTTCAGCCAACACTATATCTGCCTCTGCTGCTCTTGGCCGAATGACTAATTTATAATCTGTTTTGCATGTAGCATTTGTCTGTTACGTTATTTTATGTGCTGCATGTTAGAAGTGGACCACACAGTTTTTATAAGGCCTTTGGAGAGAGAAGGTTGGTGCCATCCTGTTTGCTACTGGATGGTGAGAACCTGCCTGTATTTTCACTCTGCAGAATTGTTTTGTTAAAGGGGTTATCTCACCATGCTGTTTCACAGAGGCACAGCAAGCTTCAGATTCACATTTCCTGGTTAAACTGTGGGTGGTTCTACAGCAGTGATTGGCATACCAGCTCCTCTATAAGACTGGAGATTAGACTTAGGGGGGAGTAACTCGTCATTGTCAGACAACAGCTTGGAGTGAAAAGAGAGAGCAGAGAGAGGTGGTCAGTAACCAAGAGATACTTAAGTACACTAACAGCAAATAAAATACTTATCTCCTGAACAATACAAAATCAAAACAGCAACGTATTTGGTAATAGTCTTCATTTACCTTCCCCTACACGTTTAAAGTCAATCTTTGTGGTAAGAAAACCCTTTTAACAATCTTGAGGGCATGGAGGGGGGAAAAAACAACAAATCTCTTCTATAGGGAGACTTGCGAGTAGTGTTTAAATAATATGTCACCACTTGTCTTTTGTGTTCTATTGTAGTTCCTGATATTTCTTTATGATTCCTAAGACACCCACTTTATCTGAAAATTACTGTTTAAGTTACCAGTGGAAATGCTATTTCAGGCTAACATGAACAGTGATGCAATATGCACTGGAGCACTGTCACGGTTCACGCTGCGGCCCTGTCATTGACCGTCGGTGTTCCTGTGTCTCCCGTGTCTCCACTGTGGCTTCCGCTACAGGGGTTGCGGTGGCCAGTGTCCCCCCTACTTGCTACTCACCTGTCCCAGCTCCTGTCTGTAATGCTGTGCCGGCAGCAGTCTGCTAACCTTCCTCCGGCTCCCTGGCATCCTATGCGCGCACGAGTGCCCTGTATGGGCACATATGCGGCTCTGCTCTGATATTTAATGGGACAGTATCCCAATTTCCTGCTCCGTGACATGTGACCTCTGGCTACTTAAGCAAGTTTCTGCCTTTGCTCCAGTGTCATTTTATTGGTGTTCATCCTAGATGACAAACCACAAGACTCCTAAACAATGCCAGGTAGGAGAAACCTAGTGATGAATATACCCGGAATTATAACCATAGAGAGAAATAATAAACCACTAGAAACAATGAAATGCCTAGGGGTGCAAATAACATCTAAAAAATAACCTTTATTAATGAATCATTAAAAAGGGGAAAGCACCCCAATAAAGACCTATTATCCTATAACACATACACAAGAACATATACAAGCGGGCACCCGCCCCGAAAGGGGTGACCCCACACAGGAACATCATCCCTAAACCCAACAGTGCCCAAGGATACACTAGACACCAAAAATGTCACACAGGGACAAAAAGTATATTGATACGTAAGTACTAGCAATCTGACAATAAGGAAATCGCTACAAAAGGATATAGTATCCTAGCATCCAAAGTATATTGATACGTAAGTACTAGCAATCTGACAATAAGGCAATCGCTACAAAAGGATATAGTATCCTAGCATCCGACACCTTTCTCCCACCAAATAAGTGGGTTCATCAGGGAAAACAGACTAAAAGTAAGACTGCCCAAACAAATACAGTAAGATACAGCATCAAAACATAGATTGCTTACGTCCCTTGAAAAGATATGCTGATGAATACACCAGGTCTTAAGATCCTGCAATGTCGCATTGCTATAGGTGAAAATATAGAACAGCAGCAAACCATTAGGCCACTGCGCCCCTATAAATACCTGCATCCGGAAGGTGCAGCCGCGCAGGCGCCGGTAACCACAACACAATAAAGTTGTGGTATTCAAGCACACTAGACGCCTGCAACAATACATAACTGTGCACGCGCATGCGTAGGCGCAAGCGTATCTTAAAGAAAGGAGCCGGCGATTCACAAGACAACAACGGCTCCACAAGAGATCGCGCATGCTCAAGGGGCTAGAAGCCGGCAGAATTGAAGCTCAGCAAATAAGACAAACAATTCACTGCGCTGATAAACACCAAACAATTCACTGCGCTGATAGCATAGCCAGAGCAGTGCCTCAACCCAGATGGTTTGACTGGGCATAACGACTGCATCCAACATATAATAAACAAATAAAAAGATTTATGTGTAACATGATAAACAAGAATGAAATAAGAAATGTAGATAAACAATATATAGAAAAATAATAGCCTACACATAAAATATATAGATTAACGGACCAAACAAACGGATTCAAATAAATGATGTAAAAGAAAAATAATCATTCAGACCATGAGAGTGTAGAGTCTTCAGACACAATATCCAGTAGGTTTCCCTCCGGAGGAGTTTTCTATCGAAATCCCCTTTTCGTGGAGAGGGAGTAACCACTTCTATCACTGAGAATGGGATGGCTAATGGATTATCAACATGGATGGTATTCATGTGGCGTGCCAAAGGTGTGTCCTGTTGATGTTTTATGTCCCCTACATGCTCGAGAATTCTACGTCTTAGTTCCCTAAAGGTCTTACCAATATACATCTGGGGACATTTACAGGAGACTTGGTACACTACACCTCTGGTCTTGCAATTTGCGTAAGAATTAATCTTAAAATTTTTTCCCGAAGATAGATTGGTAAATGTTTTAGAAACCAGAATGAATCTACATGCCTTGCATGTGCCACATCTATACGTACCATTTAATACATCCGCCTCGCTTTTGAACGACTGTACTGTAGAGCAATTATGTCGCGTACAGATCTATTGTCCCTTAGGGTTGCCAAGCCTTAACGGGAAGGGATGAAAGCTCTCCCATCTAAGCAAGCTACTGCCTGCTGTTGGTTTTCTAAATAAGGATGTCTCCAACCCGCCATTAGAATTCTTTTTAATAATGACATCCAAAAAAATGAGTTCAAATTCATTAAGTACTGATGTAAATTTTAGACCAATATCGTTGTGATTTAGATTATCAATGAACTGGTGAAAAAATCAAATGGACCCAGACCAAAAAATGACAATGTCGTCGATGTATCGACCACAATACACAATATTTTCTTGAGCCTGAAGATATTGCTCAGAAAAAACAATGGTGCTTTCCTACCAGCCCAGAAAAAGATTTGCATATGAGGGAGCACAAGGGCTCCCCATAGCCGTCCCCCTGAGCTGGTGGTAATAGCATCCATTGAACAGAAAAAAATTGTGTGTAAGTACAAAACGTAACAAATCCACGACAAATTTATTATGTTCCTTCAAGAAGCTACTACGAGTATCCAAAAAGGACTGTACAGCTCGCAAACCTGCCTCGTGGGGGATGGAGCTGTATAGAGACTCCACATCAATACTGCACAACAAGGTGCCTGAGTCGACAACCATCCCTTCCAGCTTGAGTAGAAGATCCTTGGTATCTCTGATAAATGAGGGTAAAGACATTACAAAGGGATAGAGAATACGATTGATATATGTGCTCATATTTTGTGTCAAGTTGTTGATCCCAGATACAATCGGTTGGCATCTGAGAGGGTTTAAACCTTTATGAACTTTTGGTAAACCGTAAAATGTGGCGATTTGGGGGGCCTTAGGTAACAAAAATGCAAATTCATTTGTATCAATTGATCCCACTGTCAAAGCTTAACTGAGCATCCCCTCAAGTTCTTTCCTATATTGATCAGAGGGGTCAACTCTTAAAGTACTGTATCCCGAAACATCATTTAATATTTCAAGACACATTTTTTTATAGTCATCATGATTTTGTATGACAATATTTTCACCCTTTTAAATCCTTTACCGCTATAGAAATTTTGCATGTCATGCCCTGGTGCCTTATCCGGGTTTCCTCTTGCCCCGTAGTATTTCAAGCTTCAATAAACAACAGAAGGAACCAATTTAACAGCTAAATAGCTTAGTCCATATTTTATTGCAATATCCAACACAGACGTGACACACGTATATTGTATAAGCATAAAAGGTTTTCGGCATGCATGCATAAGAAAGGTATCCTTTACCTGTGATACAACGCTGCATAAGCAGTAGTGAGGAGCTGCTCAGACACCAGCCGTACACTCAAGATGCAACGTTTCGAGATTCCCTGCCCTCTTCTGTCAAGCAAAGAGGGCAGGACTCTCGAAACGTTGCATCTTGAGTGTACGGCCGGTGTCTGAGCAGCTCCTCACTACTGCTTATGCAGCGTTGTATCACAGGTAAAGGATACCTTTCTTATGCATGCATGCCGAAAACCTTTTATGCTTATACAATATATGTGTGTCACGTCTGTGTTGGATATTGCAATAAAATATGGACTAAGCTATTTAGCTGTTAAATTGGTTCCTTCTATTGTTTATTGAAGCTTGAAATATTTTCACCCTTGTCAGATGGTTTAATGACGATGGACTGAACTTTCTCAAATTTTTTAAGAGACAGATATTCATCCTTAGACAATAAAAGTGGTACAGCATAGTTTGTGAATTCCCCTATAGTTTTTCAATAGCATCACATACTACCTTAATGAACATATCAATGTTCTGGTCCACTACTGGAGGCATTTTTGTGCTTTTTAATCTGAGCCATGTAAAAGGGCCCTTGGATCGATCCCTCTCACCCTCTTGAAATAAGTCAGTAAGGGTACAGAGATCCTGGTAGTCCACTGAATCAATCCCCAATTCGAGGCATTGTCGCTGTTCATGTAATTTAAAGACTTTTGTCCATTTCAGATTTCTCCCAAAGAGATGAATGTCTTTCACCCAATTGAAGGCATTAAATGGCGCATTCGGTACAAAAGAAAGTCCCTTATTGAGGACTTGAATCTCGGACTGAGTAAGCATACAGTCCGAGAGATTAATTATTTGAAAAGCATGTTTATGATCTGTCACCTGTCCCCCCGAGGCTACTCCTTGATTTTAGGACTTTCTCTAAAAAAGAGGGTACAGTCTCGTTGGTACGTAATCCCTCTGATGTCTCGTGTTGCACTAGAGGATGTGTCTGAGAAGGGGTGGCAGATGAAGAGGCACCAGAAACAGAGGTACTCGAGTGTAATGAATCCTGTTTTTTGTTTGTATTTTTCCTCTTTCGTGGTACCCATTCTGTACGAGTGCCGACTACGAAATGGTGGCCTATTGATCACTTGTTTATTCCTCCCTGCCTCCCCTTCAGACAAATCAGTATCTGAGGATGATGGCTCTATATCCACTACCCTAGATGTTCTATACAGATTTTCCCTAAACTCCGTCAAATCTTTGACAAATTGCTTATGCTTTAGTTGTAAAGCAAATTTGTCAATATTATTTAGTAGATCTGTCTCACGTTTATGAAAATCGATCTCTCCTTTATATTTGAGTGTACTTTCAATAGTACTCTTAAGACTCTCCAAAGATCTACTTAAAGTTTTTTGTTTCTCCTCAATCAATAGATTGATAAATCTGAGAGAGTAAGCAATCGCCTCAGTCTCCCACTTTCTCATCAACTCCGGGTTGCGAGAACGCAATGCAGGGGTTAACGAAATCCGAAGTCCCCGGGGAACAATACTGTGTTTATGATAGTTCTCAAGTGATTTCAACTCCCACCACGACTTTATATATTCTTTGTACTTAATAGTTAGTTCCCTAAATAGATGTTGCAATGATGGGGTCCCCTGGTGAATACCAGTGAATTCTCTGTCTGAAAACACCTCCTTTGCCTCAGATAACCACTTGTCACAATTAAGCAAATTAGGTGTAGGATTAGCCATTCCTTACTCAATGAGAATCCGTTTAATGTCCAAACCACCTCAATAGGAAATAGAGTATATCTATGATACTTTTACAGCTACGAACTCAGAAGACAAACCACAAGACTCCTAAACAATGCCAGGTAGGAGAAACCTAGTGATGAATATACCCGGCATTATAACCATAGAGAGAAATAATAAACCACTAGAAACAACAAAATGCCTATGGGTGCAAATAGCATCTAAAAAAATAACCTTTATTATTGAAACATTAAAAAGGTGAAAGCACCCCAATAAAGACCTATTATCCTATAACACATACACAAGAACATATACAAACGGGGCACCTGCCCCGAAAGGGGCGACCCAACACAGGAACACCCTCCCTAAACCCAACAGTGCCCAAGGATACACTAGACACCAAAAATGTCACACAGGGACAAAAAGTATATTGATACGTAAGTACTAGCAATCTGACAATAAAGCAATCGCTAAAAAAGGATATAGTGGTGTATTCATCAGCATATCTTTTCAAGGGACGTAAGCAATCTATGTTTTGATGCTGTATCTTACTGTATTTGTTTGGGCCGTCGTACGTTTAGTCTGTTTTCCCTGATGAACCCACTTATTTGGTGGGAGAAAGGTGTCGGATGCTAGGATACTATATCCTTTTGTAGCGATTGCCTTATTGTCAGATTGCTAGTACTTACGTATCAATATACTTTGGATGCTAGGATACTATATCCTTTTTTAGAGATTGCCTTATTGTCAGATTGCTAGTACTTACGTATCAATATACTTTTTGTCCCTGTGTGACATTTTTGATGTTCCTGTGTGGGGTCGCCCGTTTCGGGGCGGGTGCCCCACTTGTATATGTTCTTGTGTATGTGTTATAGGATAATATGTCTTTATTGGGCTGCTTTCCCCTTTTTAATGATTCATTAAAAATTGTTATTTTATTGGTGTTCATCCTAGATGCCTGACCGCTGTTTGCTGTGCTCTTGCTGACTTAAACCTTGAGTCCTTAACCCTGCATTAACCCTGCACTATTCAGTGCACCTGTATCGTGCTGTTCCTGAAGTTGTACCAGTCTGCTATTACCTGCTGTTATCTCCTGCTGTATGAGGTCCACTACCTGCCTGGGACTGTGTTACCTATCTACGGCTATACGCTGCTGTGCCTATCACCGCTACCACTGTCTGGTGTCCTGTCCCGCATTTTGGCTATCACCGCGAGTATCACTTTTTACACTCACGGTTGGCCTAGAGGATTTACAATAACCGACGTTTCTAACCACCTGCATTAGGAAACGTGACAAGCACCCTGGCTCCTTTAGTCTGCTGAAATTTGGAACCCAAGGTATAATATTAATGGCCTATCATAAGGATAAGTCATTAACATTACTGTTTTACAAAGGAGAAAAAAACTTGATAAAAGCATGATTTCAATGATCTATCAACACCTTCTTAAGTTTGTTTCTTTAACTAGATGCTGACCAGTGCTTGATATCTAACTCTGTGTGGCCTTGCAGAGTTTGCAGCTGAAACTAATTGTTGGTTCTCCCTTTAGGCTATGTTCACACGGCATAATTGCGTCGCGTACAGTACAGCCACAATTACGGCGGGTGATTTGGGAGTCGTGCTGATCAGCGCGTACTCCCGTAAGTAATTGACATGGCACTTATCTCCCCGCGCGTACAATCCGATCGTATTGTACAAGTGGGGAGAGAAGGCGTAATCTATAGTTCTCTATGAGAACTATGGATTACTGTAATTTCGGCACGCATCTCGCTCGTATTAGAGTGCAAATATGACGCGAAATGCGCACTGAAATTTTCCCATGTGAACATACTCTTAGAAGGCATGTACATTTAAAGGGGATGTATCGCTTCTTCAGTTCGTGTGTTTCAAAGTATTTTGAATTTTTCAGCTCTACAAATCCAGGGGCGTTTCTTCCCCGCCCAGCTGGGTGGTTTCTTAACTGAAGGGTGATGACATCATCCCCCCTTCACTGTTCATGCTGGCTCCCGAGCCCTGTTCTCCCCACCCTCTCTGTCTGAGTCCACATCTCACTGTTCCTTTCCTTGCAGTCTTATTTTGTAAGAGCTGTTTAAATATCACATACCTGCATTCAATCTAGACAGTCTTCTATGAACTCAGTCTTCTAGAATCTCTTCTCCTCTCTCAGCTGAAGGTTTGTTACAGTTGAATCCAGTGTTCCTATGAAAGGCACAGATCTCCCTTCTATGCAGGAAAATTAGGCACCATGGCACAATTTTGCTGTTTTCTGATTGTAGAATCAGCTGCAGTGTGTTTCTGCTGGGTGTGCAGAGTGAAATTGCTACGGCCCCTTAATCTGAGTGAGAGATGCAGGGATAGAGGCACATTTCTGCTGTTTACTGATTGTAGAAGCCCTGCAGTGTTATTGTGTTTCCTCTTGCTATGCAGAGTGAAATTCCTGCTGGTCCCTTACTCTGAGTGAGAGAGACAGGAATGCTCACTCCGAGAAACCGACCCAACCGGGGGCCTGACAGAATGTAAATTAGTAGACCCGTCAGTCAACCACAGGACAGGCAGAGGAATCCGACCAGCACTGGGGAACTATGTTTACAGAAACAGAAGATAAGAGATACTGTGAAAACAAGACAGCTTTGCTAATGACATCCAATTGCAAAGTTGTTTGTTTTCACTGTCCCCTGATTCTGAAGACCATTTAATGAAATGATACAACCCCTTTAATTATAGTTCATCACTTCCCAATTACTGTATACACAGCACTTAATGAGCGCTGCCTATACAGATTAGCTGGAAGCCTAAAAGGTTCCTGATTCCCAGCCCGGGCGATCAAGTGATCGATGGGGTTTGGTAACTGCAGGAGCTGCTGGGTCTTTTCACACCCAGATTGGCTTTGCAGTGACTCTTTAACTGGGGCTAATATATCAGCCCTAGTTAGTTACAGGGGAAATCAGCAAAAACAATTAAAAAAATTATGTAAAAATGTCCCCAACAGGTCCTTTCCTGAACTTATCGAGGGCACAATATGTGAGATACGTAAAGTACCACACAGTGCACTATCCAAAGTCAAGTACTCATGGCATTTAGTATAAAAAGCAGACAAAAGGTGGAGAAGACAAATAATTTGAAAGGTATTGCACTCACCAAATCATTTGAATAACAGGCACATGTTACTCAGTGGTGAAAGAAAACCTAATAAGAGTGGATTCTGGTCACAATCTCACATTTAAACTTTCACTCATTAAAAACATTGGATTGGAAAAGCATAAAATATTCTGGTGATGGTGCAAATGATGAAGTAATGTGGAAAAAAGCAGTAACTGTTAAGTAATGGCTATGAAAGACATTGTCTAACATTCTCTGACTGATAGGTTTATCCTTTGGTTTGGCCATGACATCCAAATGCCTATTATTCATGAGACAACTACGAAGCCCGCCTTGGTGGAAAATAAACACTGCACTCTAAGGCCATGTCTCCACGGCATAAAATGGGCCATCTTTCGATCTGTAATTACGCGCCGAAGAGCGCAAATTACGGGCTGAAAACGGCCCAGTCATTACTGTAATTTACAGTTCTCATAGAGAACTATGGATTACGTCTCCTCTCCCTGCTCGGTGAATCTGCCGGGCAGGGAGATAATTGACATGTGAATTACCAGCGGCGTATACATGCCGATGGTAATGAAAGTCTATGAGCCGGTGAAGTGCCGGCCCCCCGCTCACTCCCCCGCTCCCGCCCCGCTCCCATTCACACGGCGTAATTGCGGGGCATAATTACGTCCCGCAGTTAAGCCGTGTGAACATAGCCTAAGGCTATGTCTCCCCGGCATAGCAAAACAATCGTTCAGCCAGCAAACAGATAATAATAGAAAAAAACGACCTGTTGTCTACACGGTGTCACGGACGCCCCTGTGACCACTGTCTCGGGTCGCAGGGGCGTCCGTGCTCCTGCACCGAGCGGAGCCCCGTCCCGCACGTCGGGTTCGGGGTCCGCTCGCCTCCCCGTCCCCGCCGGCATGCACTTACCCGGCCACGCTCCTGCTCAGGCTGCTTCCGTGTCCCGGCGCGTAGCTCCGCCCCTAGGGGCGCGCGCGCGCCGGCAATTTGAATTTAAAGGGGCAGTGCGCCGGTAATTGGTTCATTGCCGGGCACTGCTCCTATTTAGTCCGGTCACTTCCTGCCGGCCCTCGCCGGATCCTTGGTGTTCATACCCATGGTGAAAGTGTTCCTGAGCGTTCCAGTATTGCCTTCCTGTGTACCGACCCTCTGCTACGTCTACTGTCTACGAACCTTGCCGCCTGCCCCGACCACCTGCTTGTCTACCGTCCACGAACCAGAGCCGCCTGTCCTGACCTTCTGTCTGTCCTCGACTACGAGCCTGCCGTTCCTGTACCTCGCACCCTTGGCCGCCACCGCAGGCAAGCCCCGCCAGTGGTAGTGACCTGGTGAACACCCGCCGCAGCAAGACCACCCCGCTTTGCGGCGGGCTCTGGTGAAAACCGGGCCCCACTTAGATTCCACTCCCTGGTCGGGGCTTACGCCATCGCCTGCGGTGGTCCAGTGGATCCACCTCCAGAATCGTTACACACGGATTGTTTTTTCTCTGCTCGTCTTCTGGCACTGGCGTATTATACAACATGGCGCTTTGAGTTTTTTCGTTTTTTCAATTGTATGGGTCAACTGCAAAAAAAATGAGAACCGACCACGGGTTTTGCCCAACACGAAACAAAACCGGTCGACTTTCGTCCGTTTTTTGTGTCCGATGCAGTAGAGATTTAGACTAAGGTGGTAAGAAACCTTCAATAGCTGTTGTCTGCTCGTTACTCAACCGCTCCATACATATGAACACTTGCTTTAGCTAAGCATGTATATGTTCTCGATGGGAAAACCTCTGGCAATCGTTTACCTCCCTTTATCATCCTTGAGAACAATTACATTTGTTGAGATTCTGCATGCCAGATACTTTTCTGATGAATGAACATCAGCCAATCAACTTGTTCTTATTAGATGGTTATTTGTTATTTGTGGGTTTAGCCATAGTTAGTCTAATATCCATAGCCATCTTTATGTTTTTCAATTTTGATTTATACAGTATTACCGTACTGCAGATAACTTTCAAGATGCTTTTATTGATATTCTTGACAGATAATACAAAATAACATTTAATTGATTTTATAGTTCACATAAACCACTGGTGCACAAACTATATACCTAAATATTGTCCTTTTTTAGTATTTTGTAGGAAGATAAAGCCAAAGGAACTTGAAGCATAACTAAAGATTTGCACATTACTCGACTCTCCCATGAGCTGGCTGAAGAACACTGTGTACTATAATTACTCTAGTGATATATTTATATCTGTTATCAGGGACCAATGTAATGTGAACATTGTGCACCAGCAGTTTCATTTAGAATTCAGCCTGAGGACTTGATGATCATTTGAAGAACGTAGGCACAGAGAACTAAAGCTCTTCAGTTTCATAATTTACTGCTTCCCATGGAACTCTTAAAAAACACTGAAAACAGATAGAAAATCCTTATCCATGTAAATGATTAAATATATACGAAAACAAAACATTTGCTAATTTCTAGAACACATATTTTATTGCTGAATGAAATAAATGTTGAAAAGACCAGGGTATGTTAGCACTTTTGTTGACAGGCAGCTACAATCTTAGCATAGTAAAATAAGGCGATAAACTCCAATGTACTAAAGGCATCTTGATTACAAATAAAAATAAGAGCACATGCACACTGATGTATTGCCCTTTGCACTGCTGTAGAGATGTCCTCAAATTTACCATACAAGTTGGCTATCCATCCTGTCAGCCTCCTGTCAAGTAGGGATGAGGGGGGTAAGAATGCCATATAGGACATGAGCAAACTGTGCAGCCAAAGTAAGAGTTAGACTGTTTAGTTCTGTTCTTTAGTGTCAGTTACAGGTGTTTGTACCCAGTCTTTATTTGTGCCTATATCTGAACTTGTACTGTTATGACCTGTTTATCTTGACACTTTTATGGATACTCCACTGTAGTGCATTTTGATCCTCTTTGACCTAGCTAACCAATCCCGTACTGTACCTTGCCATCAAATATATTGAACAAGGATCCAGGTCTTGATTAAAAGGTCGTGTTTAACTGATCGGCATATAAATTTAACGACTTGCGCATTTCAGGCAGAACTATGCCCTTGATCACAGTTGTGATATATCTGGATAGCTTTTTGCTGTTAACTAGCAGCGTCCATGTACTTTGGAGAAATCAGCTTGGGCAGTTAGAGTGGACTAATGCGGTGAGCTTCACTAATCTTACTACACATATATTTTCCTAGAATGCAAAACCAAGCACAGTATCTATGCATGTATGGCTCACCTTCAGTTCTTCTGGCTTCACCGTTGCAGCAATCCCATGTGCGTTACCACCGGTGCCTGGTACGGACACACTGCAGCTCCACAGTAACACAACATCTGACTTTCAGAGGATGCACCTGCGCTTCGCTCATCAGAGCTGGCTCCCGGCAGGAAACACCTCAGTCCGACACAACGGCTCCAAGTGAGTAACTTTATTACATAAACATATGCAGCGGTACAAACATGTATAAAAACTGGCGCTTGTCCAACGCGTTTCAGGCAACTTGTGCCCTTGTTCACGGCTAGTTAAAATTAATGACAAACATCATTTAAAAACAAAAGCGAGACCAATGGGAGTTTTTCTGGATATGACGTAGGGCAATGTGTCCTGTCCAATCCTAATACCAATACCTAATGATGTACGCACAACATGGCTGTCACTAAAAGGTTTCTTTGCATGTGGTGGAGCACGATGCAATCGATGCAATATTACTAAAAAAACTAACGTATTTTATGATGCATCTGAAACCAAAAGCTATCACATAGAGCAATTTTTAAATTGTGACAGCCACCATCTGGTATACATCATAGAATGCACAACATGTTGCAAAAAGTATATAGGCAGC
Source organism: Phyllomedusa bahiana (assembly GCA_025379985.1). Taxonomy (NCBI): domain Eukaryota; kingdom Metazoa; phylum Chordata; class Amphibia; order Anura; family Hylidae; genus Phyllomedusa; species Phyllomedusa bahiana. Next base: position 11,667 of record JAODAL010004912.1, on the reverse strand, counting down.
ACCATCCGCAAGTTAAAAACAAGAAAAGCTGAAAACTTAAATAACATCAGAAAGAATACAGGACAAACATCTGGAGCTGCAAAGCACTTTATAGAAATTCATCAGGGCAACACAGCAAGTTTTAGATTCTATGCAATAGAAGCTATTCAAAAACAAAATCGACGAGTAAATTGTATAAGTAAAATACTCCAAAGTGAGGCTTTCTGGATTTTAAAACTGAACACTAGGGCACCACTGGGACTAAATTATAAAAATGATGTATTATTGATATATTAATCCTTAAATTTAACACACATGAATACACGTAAATCTAGCCCTAGGATTGGACAGGACACATTGCCCTACGTCATATCCAGAAAAACTCCCATTGGTCTGGCTTTTGTTTTTAAATGATGTTTGTCATTAATTTTAACTAGCCGTGAACAAGGGCACAAGTTGCCTAAAACGCGTTGGTCAAGCGCCAGTTTTATACATGTTTGTACCGCTGCATTTGTTTATGTAATAAAGTTACTCACTTGGAGCCGTTGTGTCGGACTGAGGTGTTTCCTGCCGGGAGCCAGCTCTGATGAGCGAAGCGCAGGTGCATCCTCTGAAAGTCGGATGTATTTTCCTAGCTTGTCTTGACTATGTCTTTATCTTATTCATAGAAACAAATCCGATCTAGGTTATCTGACATTTTGCTTGTCTGACTACAAACATGTTTACCCCAAGCTACCGCATACCCGTTTTATCTAACATCCGTTACTGACCACTGGCCTGTTTGACTATTCCTAAAATTTCTGTCTCACTGTTCCACCCCTTTACGTATATTAAAAGTGTTGTCATTGCTAATAACAAACGTAACTCCAACCATTCACACTGTGTCTTATTCCACTTAAACTATACAATAACTAGTGAATAAATCACCATTTAGGGATTAAGTTCCCGGGGCCAATGAATACTTCCCCTTTGCCAAAGCACAAATAGGGGGGGATGTTTTTCTGAATTGAGACATTCAATTCATTCTCTACCTGCGTTTCACAAGGATCAGTCTGTTACTGTATAACTAATCAAAGATGTTTTCATAGAGCAAGAATGATTTTGAGTATACGCGCGAAAGATCATATGTGTTGTTTGAACATCTTTCCCCGGTCGTTCTTATCCACGTTGGAATAACGGAATTCAGATATGAAATTGGTGAGTGCCACCTTATTCCTTTTCAAATCAATATATTTAATCATATTTTTATCATGAATATTAAGTATGAAATTTAGAGGGGGCAAATTTTTTTCTCAAAATTCGGTGGGTACTTCGCCGAATTTTCCGCCCAAAATTTGTTTCGGTCCAAATTTCTTCGGCACGAACGCTTTAAAAAAAACAGCTATTTCAAGGCTGCCCAGGCCTGCGGGTGCTGTAAAATGTTGTGCCATGTTTAATTTTGCAGAGGGTTGGGTTGGGGTCTTCATCAATGTTGTGTTTTAGTAACACGCACATGACTGCCGCACCTTAGAATAGCTTCCTATAAAATTCCCCGGGACTAAAAGGCAAAAACTGACCAAAAAACTCAAGCGGGAAAGTAGCCTATTTAAAATCATGGAGCGAAAGCGGAAAAAAAAAAAGCTAGAGCTCAGGTGGCAACACAGTGACGGGTGTGGGGGTGATGGCGGAGCCACAGCAGCATAGGGGCAAAAGTGGCCAATGACATTTTGGAGGGAACAAAAAAAGGAATTTGGGCCCCAGAGTGGCCCAAAAACACAGTGGGCGGGCACAACACCAGCCACAGCAGCGTAGAGGCGGGAGTGCCAATGACTTTTTGGAGGTGGCAAAAAAAGGGAAGGCAACAGAGGGCACAATGACACAGTGTGGGGCAGACAGCAGCAGCATGGGTCAGGCAGTGGCACAAAGATTCGGAGGGGGCAAAACATAATAGGCCCAAAAAGTGGCACAATGACAAGAGTGGAGGTGACGGCAGCAGGGCGCATGAGGGCAGACGTGGCACAATGACATTTGGGGTGGCAAAAAAATGAGTAGGGCCCCAGAGTGTCCAATGACACAGTGTGGAGGGCACGACGCAGCAGCATGAGGCAGACCTGGCACAAACATTTTGGGGGTGGAAAATAGTAGGCCCCCAGAGTGGGACAATGACACACGTGGAAGTCACGACAGCAGCCACACAGCAGCAGAGGTAGACATGGGACAAGACAGAGTGTGTAGGTCACGGCGCACCCCAGCAGCAGATGAGGTAACAGTGGCACAATGCTTTTGGGGTGGCAAAACAGTAGTAGGCTACAGAGTGGCACAATGACAGAAAGGAGGGGAGGTGGGCGGCGGGCAGCCACAGCAGCAGAGGTCAGACAGTGGGACAATGACAAAATGTGGAGGTGGGGGCATAACAGCCCCGGAAGATGGGGGGTGGGATGGAAAACTGTCAGCAGATGTGTGCTAGGGGGTGGCGCCTCAGAAAATTTGGGTGAGGAGGTATTTGAACCCAGCCATTTTTCCACAGTTTGGGGGGAGCATTGGTGTCTGGAAACCTGGCCCTCCACCCTGAGTCATTTTGACAAAGGCAGTCGTTCCCAACATTTCCCCTGGACAAAGGGGGTTTCTCCTTGGGGGAAACGAGGGCCCCCCCCCGGATTTGAACACACGCTCTGAGGGCCCCCACTATTTGGCCGGGCAGGACACTTCTCCCCCTGAAAACCCGGGGCCCAAGTTGCGGCCACAAAATCCATTTTTGGTTTGCCCAGTAGTCCAGCAGATCTTCTAAACGGGGGTTGGCAGAGGGCCCTTTTCCCAAGTGGGCCACCCCCAAATTTGGGTTCGGGACGGCCCCTGGCCCTGCGGGCTGCTTTAAAAGGACTCCCCTCCTCACTAGGCGGGTAAAGGAAATTGTGCTTTTTCAGGGGACTCCCAAAACTTGGGTTGCGTGAGGGGAGCGGGTTACGGGCTCCTACCCCCCCCAACCTTCCCCCAGCACCCCCGGGGCAGTATACCGTGAGCGCGGGGAACCCCCGCCCGCCCCTGTCGACGAGGGACTATCCCGCACATAGGAAAGGGGCCCAACTGACTACAAAGGGTTTTTTCCCCAAATAGTTTTTTGGAGTTTGCCCCTCCCCTCTAAATAGCTGGGAAAAAGGCCCCCCCCTTTTTGGCCCCGGGGTTTGCAAGGGGCCCAATGGGGTTAGAGAGCCAGAAGTCATCCTTTCCCGGATGCGGACATTGGGCCCTGCACTACCAGGAAATTTCAGCATGCTCCCGGGCCTTTGCAAAGGATTTCCGGGGGGGCTCCCTGCCCCCAAACTCCACTGTATACTGCCACGGTGCTTGGGGGTCATCTCCCTCGTTTTTTCCTCATCTCCTTCTACCCCCCTCCAGCTCCCCTTTGTTTCCCCTTCCTCTCTTTCATCTGGGTGGGAAAATCCACTCTTTTCACCAGAAAAGGCTTCTGCTTCAATGTCCTCCTCCTCCTCCCCCATTTAAAGCCCCCACCAGACTAAAGGGTGGCTGCGAAAATGTATTGGGCCAAAACTCCACCCCCGCCCAGACAGATTTTTCAGTTTCTTTTCCCAGGACATGAAGCAGTGGAATGACGTTATTCACCCCTTTAGTCCTGGCGACGACAAAAACGTGGCCTCCTCGAATGGCCTCAACAAAGGGCAAGGGGCACGCAGAGCTGCCCCCGGTTTACAACAAAGTTACACGGGGGAGTTCTTCTGTCCCCCTGGTTCATAAAAAAAATTTGTTAAGGCCTTTCTTTTTTTCATACAGTCGGTCCAAAATGTGCAGGCGGGAAATTTCCCAAACGGGGGGAAACAACATCGAATATCAGGAAAAATTGGGGGGAGGCCGTTCTGCCGCTGAAACTCGGGGAGGGTTTTCCTGGTTTTGTAGGAATGGATTGAAGTCCCTTCCCACGGGTTTCCTGGCCATTTTTCAGAATCTTTTTTGAAAAACGGTGAAGACTTCAGGAATTTTTTAAACAACCAAAATTAAAAACACATGCCGCCTTACAGCCCGCGGGGCCCCTTTCCCCCCTGGGTTGCACCCGGGGGACCCCCATTTTCCCTCCCATTGTCCGTATCATGGTTCTGTTTTGCGGGTTGGGGGGGCCCGCGGAGAAAGCCCCACGATTTCTTGCTGCATGCGCGGAGCATTTTCCTCCCCTTGGGGGGTTCGTTCCCCGGGGCAACCAGGTTTTAAAAAACTGCTTTGACACCCCCCTGTGCCCTACACATGGGGGTATGAGGGAGTAGTACTTGGGTTGGGCTGAGAGGGTTGGTTTGGAGAGTAGGATAGGAAACATTGGCCCCAGGAGCCGCGTTTGACAACGTGGAGGAGAAAGGGGCGCTCCTGTCCAAGTTTGTTGGTGGGCCTGGGAAAGGAAGCACATTCCCCCCAGGGGGGCCGAAAAAGGAAATTGTACTGGCCCCTGACCGTAGTTAAAAGTTTCCAACGCCCCCCGGGGGGGCTCCGTGCCCCTTTGGGAAAAAACCCGAAAAGTCAAGGACGGGCCCCAACCTTCTTTTTGTACATATTTTTTTAAAGGGGCGGGGTATTTGCCTTTTTTAAAAAGAAATTACGGTTTGGGAAACCCGCTCCCATCCGGTCGGCAAAAAGCCTTTTGTTCCCCGGGGAAGGGGTGCGAGTCCCCAAATTTAAAAGGGGGGACTTCGTCCCAAAATAATTTTGGACGGGAGCACGGTCTGCTTTTTGCACCTTAGGAGGGTTTGGGGCCCGAAATATTGTTGGCTCTTTGCAATCGCCTGCTTAAACGACTGTGGCCCCAATGAGTACGAGGGGAGCAGGAGCCTGGCCGGGAGATGATGTCAAAGAAAAAAACAGCTCCCTTTTTGGAGGGGGTTTGGGCCTTGACTGGCGGGCAATGGAAATTGCGTGCCCGGGGCGTTTGCTGCTGCTTTTGCTGCGGGGGCCCAGGAGGGGCCCCCCACATCTGAGCCCACCTTTTCTTCAAGCCACCGGAGGTGACGCTGCATGTTTGAGAAAGGGCCCGTGGGGGCCAAAAGTTAGCTCCCGGGCCCCATGTTCACTTTCTCCCCACAGATTCTACAAAATACCCATATTCGGTCCCCCAGTGTCTTTAGCAAAGAACTACCACCCCGGGGCCGAGTAGCGGGATTTTACCGGCAATGCTTTTGAACTGATTTATTACCCCCGGCTGCTTTTGCTGAGCGCCTGTGCCGCTACTTTCTTGGACCTGCGAAGGGGGTTTTTTAAAACCCCGGGGCCCCCTTGGCTCCCCAAACCCCCACACGCTGCTTTTCCTGCTGACCAGGGCCCAACGAAAACCCATTTGCTGGTTTGCGCCGCTGCCTGCCCGCGCAAGCGGGCCCCCCTTTTCCCCCTGGGGATGATGAAGCCCTTCCCTCCCCCGGGGCCCCCAAGTGGGGGTGGGCACTTAAATACCCTATTTTGTGTTTTCACCACTGTGTCCTATCACCGGTCTTGGTTTTGCAGGGGCTGCCCCCTCACAAAAATGACCTCCCGCCACTCTCAACATCTATACTTTGCCCCCCTACTGCAAGAAAAGGGGGATTTTGGGCCCCCATTTTTTCACTCCCAATTTGGGTGCTGACTCCCCTCCCAAAATTTTTTCCATCCTCGCTAAAATAGTGGCGCTGAGCCCAGACCACATAGTAATCTCTGGCTGGGGGAAACCCAGAGGGGACAGAGGGGGGTTGGGGGAAAAGGTGAGGCTGCTGACCCGCCCCCGGGGCCCTTCCCAAAAATAAGGGTTGTGTCTGACGTTCCCACCGACTCTTGGCTGGGGTTGTCAGTGCCCATTGGGGGGGAAGGGGTTTGACCTTAATTTAAACCAATCAAGAACCCTTGGGTTGCTAGTCAGCACAGGGGCCGCTAGATGACAGTTTGCAGTTGTGGCCCCCTCACCGAGGGACCCCTCCCTGCTAGCCCCCTTGCTGTGCTGCACCTGGGCCTGGAATTTTTCTGCCTCTGCCATTTGGCTTTGAAGGGGCCTGCCACCTCTCTGCCCTGACTACTGTTTGTTTTTTAAATGAAACCAGCACTTTTTTTAAAATGGAGATATTTTTATGATAAATACACACCCTGAAATTTTGGACTCCAAATAAACCCCACAAAGTTCGGGGGGTTTCCCTTGGATATAAATTTCGCTCCAAAAATTGGGCGGGAAAAATTTGGGATTTTGTATGTCCCTTTTAAAAATTTTGTGTATTTTACTGAATATAAAAGCAAAACGGGGGTTTAAATTTACCCCTTGGGATATGAATTTTTTGGCCTACGGGGCTTTTTTTTTTTTTTGTGGGGGGGGGGGGGGTTTTGAAAAAAAAATTTTCCCTTTTACTGAGTACAACTGCGGAAAAACCTTATTTAAACCCCCTGGAAAAAAATTGCGCCAAAAAAATTGAGTCAACCCCCCAAAATTTAGAAGCTTTTTTAACGGTTACAATGGGGGTGTTTTTTACGCTACACAAAAAGGGGAAAACTTGAAATTTAACCCTTCGCTTGTAAATTTTTTTGCAAAGGGAAAAATGTCTTTTTGGCGGTGAAAAAGAGGGTTTAAATTTTTTAGGAAACCAAAACCAGCAGAAAAAAAGTTTTAATTTAACCCCTGGTTTGTAAATTGCGCCCCAAGCAATTGAAAAAACCACAAGCTAGCAGTTTTTGTACTTTGTTACAAGGCCCGGGGTTTCTTACGCTACAAAAAAAAGGGGGAAATTGGGTAATTAACCTTGGCTTTTTAATAGGGGTTGAGGGTTATTACCCGAAAAAGTTAAAAATGGGAAACGGTTTTTATGTTTTCTTTTTTTTTTAGTTTCACGCGATAATTTGGGTTTTAAAATCTGGGCATAAATTTTATTAATATCACGCCATTTTTTAGCGCTTCCCGTCCCTTTTGGCGGTCAGTAAATCAGCTTAGAAAATAGAGCAGGGTGAGCCCGGGGTATGCGAGTCAGGGCTGGGTTGGGGGTAAAGGTTGAAATTGGCTGGAAAAAACACATGACCTCGTTTTACATTTGAACAGCCCTTCCCGTTCTGCCTCAAATTTGGTCCCGCTCTCATAGGAAATAGGGCGTTGGGGCTCTGCCTCTGTCCAAACAGCTCAGCAAAGAGCTTTAGCCCAAAAACTCAGGGAAAAATTTTTCCCATTTGGGCACAGAGACAAACTATATTTTAGCTGTTTTTAAAAAATTAGAACTTATTAGAATTTGAGATTTGCAGATTTTTGGGGAGTTTTGGCTTAGAATTTTTAAAAAGGGCCCCTACCCCGTAAAGCCATGGAGGGGGCGGGGGGGAGGGGGTGGGCCCAACTCTTTTAAAAGGTTTGGGATATAGTGCAGCCCGAGACTTAGTTTAGATATTTTCCCTTTCTTTTTTTTTAACTTTTTTTTTGGGGGGAAAAAATTAAATTGTATGTTGGGGACCCCGAAAAATATATTAGGTTAAGATCTTTTTTAAATAACTGGGAGTTTTATTTTTTTTGTTGCAAAAAATCCACTTTTAAATTTTCCAACCCTTTTTAGATAGGGGTTTTTTCACTTTTGCCCAGTCCGCTTTGGGGATAAAGGGACCTTTCACTTAAAATTTTAAAACATGCAATTTTTTTTGTCACCCCAGGGGTATTTTTTTTGGGGCCCAAAAAAAAACCGAATTTTTATCCGAAACATTTCAGAAAAGTGTTTTTTTCCTTTTTCCCAGTCCAGCTTTTTTGATGGGGGCACCCTTTCACTTAAATTTCAATACAGCAAATTTTTTTGTCACCCGCAGGGGTATTTTTTTTGGGGCAAAAAATAAAACCCAAATTTTTATCCCCTAACCCTTTCAGATACGTGGGTTTTTTAAATTTTTTCCCAGGGTTTACCCCTTTTTTGAAAAGGGCACCTTGGGACTTAAATTTCAATACAGCAATTTTTTTCGTCACCGCGGTGTATTTTTTTTGGTGCAAAAAATTTCCGTTTTTTTTCCGTATACATTTCAGATAGGGGTTTTTTTATTTTTTCCCCGTCCAGCTTTGTTGATAGAGGCACCCCTTTCACTTAAATTTCAATTTCAGCTAATTTTTTTCGTCACCGCAGGGTATTTTTAGGGGGCAAAAAAAACCCTTTTATTATCCGGGATTTCAAATTTTAAGGGTAGTGTTTTTTTACTTTTGACCATTTCCCGCTTTATTTACAAGGGCACCTTGCACTTAAATTTCAAAAACAGCCCAAATTTTGTCCCTCAACGCAGGGGGTATTTTTAGGTGCAAAAATAAAGTTTTATTATCCATATACATATCAGATACGTGTTTTTCATTTTTGCCCATTCCCGCTTTTTTGATAAGGGGGCACCTTGCAAATTAAATTTTTTTAAAACAGGGAAATTTGTCAACACCCCCAGGTGTATTTTTTAAAGGTTGGGAAAAAATACCCTTTTTATTATCCCGTTAAACAAATTTTTAGTACCCTTTTTTTTTCCACTTTTTTTTCCCAGTCCGCTTTTTTTGATAAAGGCACCTTGCACTTAAATTTAAAAACAGCAATTTTGTCGTCAAATGCCCGGTGTATTTTTAGGTGCCAAAAAAAAAAACCCTTTTTTTTACCTATACCCTTTCAGATCTGTTTTTTCCTTTTTTACCAGCCCTTTATTTTTACCCCGAGGCCCCCCTTGCACTTAAATTCAAACATCAATTTTTTTTTTGATTTGAGGGATTTGAGAATTTGCGTGATTTGCCGTCTTTAATAAGAGACGTTCCAAAACTCTTTCCCTACCTCTCAAATTTTATCTTTTTGAACCTTTGGGGCGAAAAGCAGGTGGGAAGCGACAAAAAGGGGGGTAGGACAAGGAGGGGGGGGGGTTTTCGATAAAGGTGGGCCCTTTTCCCGTGCTGGCGAAAAACCCGGAAAGCCAGTGGATTTGCCCGGTTTCAGGAAACCCTTTTAGGGCCCGTCATCGTGGGGCAGGGCCCTGTGAATTTACCCAAAAAAAACAGAGATAACTTATAAAAGGGCCACAAAAACCCCCAAAGGCCCGTCCAAAATGATGTACCATCCAATTATAAGTTATCTTGGGGTCCACCGGGCTATCAGCACTCATCCTTGCAATTTTTAATAAGGGCCCGTAAGTTTATTTAAAAATATTTTTTTGGGGGGTTGTATACATATTTTTTGTTTTTTCCCCGATGAAACCCAATTCTATGGGGGGAAAAAGGTCGGATATATGAAAATTAACCCCAGAAATTTATTTGGGGTAACTGAATGGGATACCCTCTTTGTTTTTTTCCTGTTTTGTTTTTTTTGGTACAGTGATAGTTAGTATAGGGTTTGGGGTTGGGGGATTTTAGGTTTTAAAGGGGTTGGGGGGGGAAAGCAATTATTTGGGGCGATTTTTCCCTTATTTGATAGGGAAACCATAGAAGTAGGATTTGGTTTTTTATTTTGGTTTTTGGGTAGATTAGGTTTTTTTTGTCTTACATTTTAAATTTTTTTTTAAAAAAAGCTTTGTTTTATTGCCTTTTTTTTGGTCCCTAGGGTTTTTGGCTATTTTGGGTGTGGTTTTGATGACCCCGTTTTAAATCTCGTAAAAGAACAGGTCGCCCTTCTGTTTTCAGTGGGTTTTAATTTCAACCTTCATTCCCCGCAGTTTTAAACCCCCTCATTTTCCCCCCGGGCAGGGGCCCCAAAAAAGTCCATCATCACATCCCTCAAACATCCGTCCAAAAATGAAGCGGAAAAGCAGCCCAAATGTCAATTTGGGTTACCCACCACTGTTTGGGTAATCCCAAATTTTCCCGAAACCTCTTTTATGACAAAATTTCAGGTTTGGGGTAGAAGGCATGTTAAAACATAAAAAGGCCCAAAAAGGATGATTTTTTCTGCTCTGCGCCCCCGTTACTGAAGCCATCAGAGGGGGAAGGGAAACCCTTTAAATTTTGGCAAAAATCCCGGGCGGTTTGGGGAACGCCCTTTCAGTCCCTCTTGCTTTTAGGGCCCCCAGCTCCTGGTCAATTGTTTTGGACCAAGAAGTCCCTGTGTTTATGATGATGAAGACGACATTGCGGGTCCAACTTTGGGCTTTTTCAGCAGAATTTTCTTGTGGTGCCCTTCATCACTGGGGCGAGGAGGAAGAAAGAAAGGGGTAAAAGGGCAGTAACGGGTCCCGCCTCAAAAAGGGAGAGGGCGGTCGAGAAGTCCGCTGATTTGATTCCCCCCCAGCCCCCTGGTCAGCAGAAACCCCCGCTTCTCGCTTATCCCCCGTCAAAAAAGTTCCCAGGACCCTCAAGCCTTTGGGCCCCTTTTTTGAGGGGGAAACCTCTGATTCCAAGCGATGTCCCTATGCCAAACCCCTTTTCGAAACGCATAAGTAGAGGCAAGAATCTTAGGTGTTTAAAACCCCCACCAACATATTAGTCACATGCAGCGAATGATGAGTTGGGAAAAGGAGGGCAACACCTTTCCCAAAAAAGGCCAGGGCCGACCCCTGGCTTCCCCAAAAACCCCTGTCACACCCCCCCTGTTTCCCCTCCCCCCTCCCCCTCCGCCCACCCCCCAAACCCCCTTACTCTCCCCGGGCCCTTTTTCTCTCCCCCGGTTTTAAAGATCAGGGTTTTACAAACCCCCCGCTTCCCCGGCCCCCCCTCCCATCGCCCCAAATTCCCCCCGCAACCCCCTCAGAGACCCAAAACCTACCCCTTTTCCCCTTTCCCCCAGTTTGACGACCTGCACGCTGTACACGGCCAGTCCCAGCAGCCAAAATTTCTTTTCCCTTCCCCGGTTTGGGAGGGGAGGGAAAAAACACTTTAAAAACCCCAAAACCAAACCCTAAAAGCCAAAAGCCTTTGAATTTTTTTCGGGATTGCCAGGGCTTTTGGGGCCCTTGGGGAAAAGTTTGGGCCTTTAAAAATTCCCCCTGGGTTAAAACCATGGGGTTTTTCCCCCCACGGTCAAAGGCCCCCTTTTTCCCCCGCCCCCAATACCGATGCCGAAGCAGGCAATTTTCGTTTTTGCCAAGAAAAGGGGCCCCCTTCCTGGGCCCTTTTGGGGCCCCCCCGACCAAATCCATTCCCTTAAAAATTTCCCCCAAGCGCCCCTTGCCCCCGCGATCTGCCCCCCCCCCGTTCCGGAAAAAGTCCCCTCTGACCACCGACACCCTGGGGCCTTTGTAAGCAAAACCCCAAAGGGCCCCTATATCTCTGTGAAAGCCCCCCTGGGTGAGGCCGGGAGATGTTCCCCGGTGGGACGGTGGCTCTCGTGCTCGGCGGGACGCCCCTTTTAAACCCCAGGGAAAGGTGAAGGGGGGGGTCCCCTTTTCCCCCAAAGGGCCTCTGGTGGGTTCAAAAGTGCCCAAAAGAAACCCCCGGCCGGTTGAAATTAATCGTCTTGGGACCGTCCCCCACCAGGTCAGGGGCTGTGGGGGGGGCTCTTTCCCCCAAAAGGGCCCGAGCGGGCGGGTGAAAAAAAAAACCCCTTTTGCCAGGCAAAGGGGGGTGTCGATAACGGGGGAAAAAACTTTGGCCGCCCTTAAAATCCCGGGGGGGGTGGCCCCATCCCTTGCCCGGCACATGTTTATGAACCCCTTTTTCCCCGAAAATTTTTTAAAAAAGTACCCGGGGCTGGACCCGGGATGGTTTAGGAAGGCCCCGAGGTCTGATTTTTCAATTCCCCCCTCCCCCCTGGGTTCGTCCCCCCTGGCCCGCGTTGCCCGCGTCAGCTC